>CANXYC012315708.1:0-17231 GCA_948193065.1 Aleurites moluccanus
AATCTTAAACTGTCTTTATTTCTTCTTATATATGTATATATAATTGTTTTATTGCTATATAAGTTGTATATATGCCATATTTACTATTAATTGGAGGCACATTTATATGATATTAGTTCAGGGATATTTTTCGATGGTATAGTGGGTAAATCCATCGACTGTGTGCACACTATGTTATGGGACCCCTGCTAGAGAGGGACAATGTATTCTCTAGTTGTTAGGTACATATCCTTATGTGAGTCATTTATTTATGGGACCCCTACTAGGGAGGGACGTTGTATTCCCTAGTGCAGTGCACTTTATGATAGTGCTGAGTATTACAGTTCAAAAGTGACCCAAATCCTGTGATATCATATATGTGCTAGCTATATTGATTTACATGGTTAAAATAGTAATATTATTATAGTTTATTACCTATATGATCATATGCTATAATTTATTGAATACTTTATATATAAAATTGGCGTTTGTACTATTATTGAGCATTTACTGCATTCTTATATTTTAGAACTCACTGAGTATCCTTAAACTCATCCTTTCAGTGTTTAATGCTTTTCAGGTCTTTGGTGAGGCACGCATTCCATTGGAAACATCTTCATCTGCCTTGGAAGTCCATTGCATGTAAAAATCAGAGTTTAAAGTTATGAAATCAATGTATAGAAAAGTATTCCATGGTACTGTATATAGATTTTTGCATATAGATATAATGATAAGCTTGCATATATATTATGTTGTTATAGTTGATGTTTGACTTATCTATATATGGATGAGTTATTTGTTTTTATATATTGATATTGAGATTGATGATGGAGATCCAGAAGGGATCAATAGTTTGGATGATTGTGGATATTATTGAAGTGTTGTTTGTTGTTTTTTATTTTGGGCATAGTCCTATTTTAGAGGAGATGTTGTCGAATTTTCCTCAGCACTTTTATATTCATTAAGTTGTTTTGTTTGTTGCATTCCATATAGATAGTTCAGGGTGGGTTCTTCGTGGTATTGTTCACTTATGCATCACCCATACCCTAGGACAGTTGCGACTCCCAGGATGGGTCGTGATAGTTAGGGGGTCTTCAGCTAACTAGGAGTTACGTGCCTTGGCTAAGATTAGAAGTAAGTTTTTATATACAATTATTGCATTTAAGCATTATATGGCATTTCATATGCATTTGAAATGATTTGATTCATAAAAACCCTAATTTCATTTGAAATGTCCAATTGGCACTAAAAAATGACCCTCCGAACTGACCTTAACTGTCCTAAACTTTCGACCGATATAATTTTAAATCTAGAGAATATTTTAACCCGATACCTGGCCCAATCCTTTTCCCTATCTCTAAGCTTCAAATTGATATCAAATAGTCCACCTAGATATGTTCATAACATAGAGAACTAGAAACTCCTCAAAAATCCTAAAACGGACCCTTAATTTGACATGCCATTTGCGCTAGCGAAATTGGGCCCCGGCGGGCCGTTTCTTAATTTTGGCCAGCATACCTATATGATACTTGTAAATTGAAAATGAGTTGTTATATGTGAAATTGAGACATATTTGTGAATCTGTACCTATTATATGAGACTTTTTCATATCATATCATAACAGGGCTACTACGACAGTGTAGCGGGATTTACTGTCGACCGTGTGCACACTGTTATCCTATTTGACCCTTGCTAAAGAGGGGAGTTATATTCTCTAGTTGTAAGAGCCGATCACTCTTACGTAATTATTGGTTTTGCGCTATTGCGCTCTATATATATTTGTTAGCACAATTGTGCATATTAGACATATTTGGCCCTATTTACCTGTTATATCATATGTGATGTGACTCATACTATATGTTATTATCGTTCACCATATTCTAAACATTTCATATGCTACACTTATAGTTCATCACTTGTTACCATGTATATTCAGTACTATTTGTTCTATCTCTTGCTATATTACTCCTAACCTTTTCAGGTTCCAGATCAGCTTCAATGGTATATAATTGTCATGAATTTTTATATATAATTACTTACTAAGTATTTTATACTCACCCCCATGGTTTTAATCCTTTTCAGGTCTCGGAGAGGTCCGAGATCCACAGGCTACTCTTTCTTCGCCGTGGACATTTTGACATATTTATGTAAATATTATAAGTTAATCTTTTATCCAAATTTTTGTCTAGTAGTTCCATAGTACTGTAATCCAAAGTATGAGTTTTTAGGTTGATATGTATGTATTTATCTATGTGTGTATGTTGATATAGTTGCCCTATCTGGTACTAAAGCAGGTATGATAATAATGATGGGTTATGTTGTGAATTAGGAAATATGGATGAGTTGATGATGTGGAGATGGAGTTGAGTAGAGAAATGATATTTGGAAGTGTTTAACTGATAAATGGTAAACTGGCATGTTAAAAATACAGAGGAAACTCTGCCGGATTTTCGACAGAACATTGGCATAATGTATATGTATGAGTTTTGGCATGAGATATGATGTTGTAACATGAATGAACTTGTGTGATATATGAACTAGTAGAATGAATAAGGTTTATAAGTATTAGCTAAATTGTATTAGGGGTTCATCGAGGTACTGGTAGCAACCGGCAGATCCCATACCCTTAGACTGTCGCAGTTCCCTGGTTTAGGTTGTGACACAGGGATTGATCAGATACCAGTAGTCTAGGAATTCCCTGATGTCTTCCCTAATGATTTGCCAGGACTACCCCCAGATAGGTAGATAGAGTTTGAGATTGAGGTGTATTAAGGCACCGATCCGATATCCATTCCTCCGTACAGAATGGCACCAGTAGAATTGAAAGAGTTAAAGGTGCAACTGCAGGAGTTATTGGATAAAAGGTTTATTAGAAAGAGCAGATCTCTATGGGGTGCTCCAATGCTGTTTGTAAAAAAGAAGGATGGCTCGTTGGGGATGTGTATAGATTACCAGTAGCTGAATAAGGTGACATTGAAGAATAAATATACACTTCCATGAATTAATGATCTGTTTGATCAGTTGTAGGATGCCAGTCATTTCTCAAAGATTGATTTGAGATATGTGTATCATCATGTCACGACCCACTTTTGGGCCGCGACGGTCCTAGGACACGGGTAGACCTAAGGGCACCGGAAACCCGTAGAACCCATGAACAATCCAATTATCAATCATTTAATCAATCTTAACTCATTTATCAATGCTTAAATTCTATTTATTTCTTATAAATTTTATAAAAATTTTGCCAGAGTTTCCTTTGCAATTTTAATGTTGTTCCAGACCCAAAACTGGGTCTTTTAAAAAAATTATACAGTTTGCACAAAAAATATTTTACAGTCCCAATAATTTACCTTCCTTATACCCTCAACTTCACAATTTCACAGACATACATAGCACTTCTAAAGCTCTTTTAAAATAGGTGAATTTCATTTTAGCTTTTTCCGTATCACTGTCATTATCACTTCACTATCATTATCGTTAAGCATTACATATTATAGTTATTCATTACTAAACTTTAATAGCAAATCATATTACATTTTAACCTCACTTAAATGTCAATTACTTCACTGTTCATATATCATTAAAGTACTTAATTATCTAATTATATACAGTACCATAGAGCTCGAAGAATTGATACTCACGACCTTTAGAGAATAAAATTCTACCTCGATGTACTTAACATCCCAAGTCGGAAAAGAAATTGACTTGGAGTTAGCTTCCTCTATTTCATCCCTGTAAAAATTATAAACCACTATTTTGTGAGTATAAAATACTCAGTGAGCATGTATACATTAATTTTAATACCCTAGAAAGTTATAACTCACATGCATGATTTAGTTCTCAGTATATGGATCAAAAGTGATAAAATGATGGAAAATAATTTTAGAGATACAGTTAGAAAGCGAATTAGTTACTTTTTCGAAAAGCGGCGGTGTCGTGAACACTGCCGAGAAATTAGCATTCCTGTCAACAGAAGAATTTCTGAAGTTGACCTGGGGGTAAAAGATCACTATAATGCATGTGTAATTTTAGTAAAAAGAAAGAAGTGAAAATTATTTAGGAACACTGAAAAAGTAACCAATGGAAAAACTGTAAATAAATAAAACTTTAAGGTGAATAGTGGAAATTGGTCCGTCGGAGTTACAAAATGGCTCTGAAACCATTTTTATAAATAAGTATAAATTAAAATAAGCTTATTGACTCCCCACTTTGAAATCCAAATCCTTATAGAATTGACAGAATAAATTTCAGAAGAATTTGGATCAAAGTGGGATATATGGAAGTTGGAGGATTAAGTTGTAAATTGCCAAATTGATTTTTCTATTTATTCAACACTTTGAACAATTTCCACCATTTTCTTCTTCTTCTTCTTGAAAGGCCGAACCTCCCTCCCCATTTTCTCTTCCATTTCTTCTTCATCTTCCACCAAAATTCCTTAGAAAAATTCATAACAAACTTGAATACTAACTTAGTTCTTGCCAATTCTATTATCAATTTGCAAGAAGGAGCAAAGGAAATCAAGGATTTGAGAGCTTCTCCATTTCGGCTAGGATTCCATATTGAGGTAAGGACATGTTTTGTTCGATTTTATTGTTTATTTAGATTATTCTAAGGTTGAATTAGATGGGTTTTAAGGTTAATTGCATCAATTGATGCAAATTGATAGAAATTTATAAATTGCTAAACCTAATGGAAGTTGTGTAACTTAGCTATTTGAATTAGTGTTTGATTATATTAATTGATGTTAGAATTAGTAAATTGGAGGTTAATAGGTAACTAATTGATGATTGGTTTGGTGTAGAATTGAAGTTTTGACAAAGGTGTGCCTATTGGCTTCATTGGTGATTGGTGGGGAAAATCAACTTTTCAAAGCTATTTGGAAGTTTAAGTGAGTCTATTATGCATCCTTTAACATGCCATTTGTGTTGAAATTGAAATTGGAAACTTGGTGTGAAAGTCCATGTATGGCCGAACCACATTTACTATTCACATTGCCTATTTTTGCTTTATTTTTTGCCTTATTTTCCATAGCCAATTTGATCCCTTTTAATGTTGTTTATTATTATTTATTTGATGCCTATGTTATTATTTCCAATGTAGCTTGTTATTGGTTGAATTGGGCAAGTTAATTTTGCACCCTAACCTAACCTATTGGCTTGCCATTGTATGCCCACCATGTGTTTGATGAAATGCTTAGCTTATTTTGTCTTTGGCCTATTGTTTGTATTCCATAGGCCTACCATTTGAATGCCATTGTCGCCAGTGACGTTGACATGCCAATTGGCCTACCGTTTTCCTTTATCGAGCTAACTTTTGTTCCAAGTCTTTGTTGATTACCAATCCATGTATCATTGTTTGTATGTCACCTTTTACATTGCCATGAACGTTATTGATAATTGATTGACTGATATTGAGTTTATTAATATGGAGGATGCCATTGTTGCATAATGGTAACCATTGATATGTTGCTTCCTTATATTGATCCTAATATGGCTTGACAGAGCTATCGACCCGACAGGGTAGTGGAAAAATACTGTCGGCGATGTGCACATTGTATTACTAATGCCCTAGTTAGGAAGGGTTATGGTACTGGCCATAAGACTTGATCAGTCTTATGCTCATTGATATTGATATGCTACTAGAGACCTATATGTTCATATATGGTCCATACTGATTACTGGAGATTGTATGAATTCATACAGTCCATCCCTTTGTCTGTCTTTCCATATGATACCGAGCCTATGTTTTATTCCTTGGTTATTCTATAACCTGTTATTGATTCTGTATATTGTTATTCGACTTATTAATACCATTGCTTCATTGATACCTAATGTTTTATTATTGATGCATATAGATTCACTGAGTATCTTATATACTCACCTTTTCCTTGTTTACCCATTTCAGGAGAGGAGTAGATTGCAGAATCCTATCGTCTGTCATCCGAGGATTTCTGCCAGCATTACTAATGTATATATTTTGAATTGTATTATTATTTTGATGTTTATAATCTAGCTGCTCCATGGGGTATGTATGGGTTAGCTAGGAAATGAACATGTATATATGATATTGGATGATATATGAGTTATATGATATTTATATGATATGATATATGGATCATTACAGCCAATTGCAGTAAATTACAGAATGAATTATAGAATAACAGAATGGATGGTAACTAACTAAAATGGACATATATATTGTGGTTTATAGATTGTGCATGTGATACTGGGTTCTACGGGTGCCCGTCACCATTAGCATCTCCCGTGCCCTAGGACCGTCGCGATCCGAAAACGGGTCGTAACATTAATAAACAAGCGATATAAGTATATGATAACAAATGATAACAATGGTAGTCAAGTATCAATAATTACAATGAATAGATATCAATATATCCATTTTTACATGTCAAGGTTAATTACTTTGCACACCAAATGTCTTTGAAAGTTTGGAACAGGTAACAATCAAATCGATGATAAATAATAATCGAAGAAAGAATGGTCATCAATGGTAAACAATAAGAAATAAGTTTGGAATTAATGAATAGATAAACAATACTTGTATCATGTAGATAAGATAGTTAAATGGCCATGAAACTCGTATCATATGTATCAATCACATATCAAGATACATAAGACTGATAAGGTCTTATGGCTAGGACAGTTAACCCTTCCCAACTAGGGTAACACATATAGTCAATGTACACATTGCCAATGGTATGTACCCACTATCTCGTCGGGAGGCAACTTTGTTAAATCTCATGTAAATAGGCCAATGGAAATCAATAACAATATCCAGTATTCATTAGGAACATTACAGTACCATGGTTTTCGATCGATATACATGGGTTTACTTGTCAATTAGTGTCAATACATTTCATTAATCATGTATTGGTTTCTTTTCTTAATACAAAGGTAGCAATTAACAATAAATATCATGGTATACGGTCAAACACTTGGTGTGCATACTTTTAGAAATATTTTGGGTACATGACCAATCAAATACAATATCATAATTTGGGTTTTCAATGTGAACAAATCCAATAGGCATTTCAAATTTCAATAATAATAAATACATATGGATCATTTTAATCTTTAAGAAGATCAAAGAATGATCAACAATAGCAAATTATCATTTAATCAAAAAGAAAACATGTTCGTTGGGTCAACATATCAAGGCATGAATATGATGTATACATTACTCACCTTAGTTTATGACTTAAACATTTTCCTTTTCCTTTATCCTTTATTCTTTGACTTATCTCTTATAGTATCCATCACATCTATTATTCATTTTTGACTCTACATATTCAATTAATTTCCATTTAGATACTATTTAACATAAAATTACATTACTTATACTTATAGTTAAGAAATTCCTAAATTTTCCAAATCACTAAGATTTTCCCGTGCAACGTTTTATACTGGCAGCCTGTGTTCCTTAATCCATATCTCTTTCTACACTTATCCAATTACTTCAATTATTGTTCCTACTTAAACTATACATAGATTTAACATATCAAAAATTTACCTTATTCCCATTACTATACAATTTATAGTGTTAGTTTAAACTTAGCCTCATAACTAGCCCTGCTGCCTGAATTCTTCTATGTAACTTTGACTTGGCAGATAATGTTCTTTTACTAATAACTCAATATATACTTAACCAATTACTATAATTATTTTTTTCTATTGAAAATAGACATATAGAATTATAACATATCTAAATTTTAGAATATTTGGATTACTGTATAATTATTAGTGAATTTCCAAAATTAAACTACTGCCCTGAAATCTTTATCCGGACAGACCCTGTTTCCATGCCTATAATTAATTTAGTGCTCAACCAATTACAAAACCAATTTACATTAATTTAGATAACATATAAATGAACATCTTTTATTTTTAAAACTTTCTCTAATTCAGAATTTAAGGTCCTCATATTAATAGAATTCAGTAACCTATGTTTTGTTTATCAGTCAATTCAGATAGTTAACACTTATGGCTAAATATCTCATAAACCACAAATACAATTGAAAAACACTTTAATAATATTATAGATAAGACATAAATGAACACTTTTTATGTTAAACACTTCTTCTAATTCTATCTTTATCATTATTTACAATAAAAACACAGTAGCATTTTTCCATAACCCTAATTCCAGATCAGTCACAATTTTTACTCAAGAACTCTTACCTCACTTCGAATTTTACAAATTACTTTTTCAGACTTATAATTAACATGTTTATATACAACTTTCATGTTTTGTCCATCCTCAAATTCAAGCATTAAAATTTCATAATATTAGCCATAAATTACTACCTCTAATCAGATTTCAGAAACTATATAAACCCTAGCTCATTCTTTACATTTTTAACTTAATTACCTAAATTATTTGCCAAATCAAACCTTAGAACTCTTAAATATAATTAATAATAATAAGTTTAGAATCATTATCTTTCACTTATATGATTTCTTTTCCTTCTCTTTTTCTTTCCCAAAATAGCTTAACATAATCTCCATTAATTTCCTTTTCTCCCTTTTCTTTCTCTCATCTCTTCCTATCTAATTTTTGTTGGTTTATTTGGAAGGGTTAGAAAACATTTTTCTTTGGTTGCTTTTCTTCACTTGGTTCGGAAAACTCCTCCAAAATCGCTACCAAAACCTCTCTTTATACACTAAAGTCATAAAAATAAGAATTGTGTGGAGAATTTTAGAAAAATGGGTGATTTTTCTTCATTTAAGCACATGTTCTGTCTTTTTCTAATAATAAGTTAAACAAGTCATTTTTATCAATTAAATATCCATTTAGCCTGCCATCTCAACTCATTTCTAGAATGTGTGGGTCCCACAACTTTGTTTAATTACACTTTGGCCCAAAATTTTTCTTATTTGTATTTTGACCCCAAAATTTTCTGTAATTTATTCTATCTATTCTGTTTAGATTCAACCTCAAGTGTAGGGAGTGAAATACCATATTTTAGGTTGTTCTATCATTTAAAATAGTTCTGGGTCATTTCTGGATCCCAGACAGAGAATTTCTAAAATTGCCCCAAAGTTGTCATAAATTATGATTTTGCCATTACTCTTATTTTCAGTATTCCAAAATATTTTTTAACTCTTTCTTTTCACCATAATTTCACATAAAATTAACTAACTTAATCCTCCCAGGTTTGGGTCAGAAATTCTTAAATTAGCCGGACTGTTATTTCCCTAGTAGTGTAATTAACATCTATATTTTCTAGGCCAATGTCTCAAAAGTGGCTCGGTTGAGGCTCAAAAATTCTTGAATATTACTCTCTATCATTCTATGTATATTTCAATAATCGATTGAGCCTATTCACACTTCAATTAATAGTATATCTGTTATTATAGTTTGTTATATCCATACTGTCTTATGTACTTCCTCACTATTCATTGCTCTGTGTGCAGGGGTATTACACATCAGTTGAGAATTAAGAAGAAAGATGTGCCCAAGACTGCTTTCAGGACCCGATATGGACATTATGAGTTTCTGGTGTTGCCATTCAGGTTGACTAATGCACCGGCTGCATCTCTGGATATGATGAATAGGGTATTTAAGCCATTATTAGAGTCACAGCCCACTTTTGGGCCGCAACGGTCCTAGGGCATGGGTAAACTTAAGGTCACCGGAAACCTGTAGAACCGATGAATAATCCATTTATCAATTATTCAATCAATTTTAATTCATTCATTAATGCTTAAATTCCATTTATTATTTATAAATTTTACATAAATTTTGCTAGAGTTTCCTTTGTAATTTTAATACTATTCCAGACCCAAAATCGGGTCTTTCAAAATTACACAACCTGCACTAAAATTATTTTTACACTCCCAATAATTTGTCATCCTTATACCCTCAACTTCACAGATCAATAATCATACATGACACTTCTAAATTTCTTTTAAAATATATAAATATTATTTTAGTATTTTCAGTACCACTGTCTCTATCCTTTCATTGTCATTGTCATTCTAATTATCAGTCATTAATATTACACATTACATTTTGAATGCCATTGAATTGTCAATGATTTCAATGTTCATACATCATTATAGTACTCAATCATCTAATTTCATTCAGTGTCATGGAGCTTTATGAGTTGACACTTTTGACTTTTAGAAAATAAAATTCTACCTCGATGAACTTAACATTCCAAATCGGAGAAGAAATTGACTTGGAATCAGCCTTCACTATCTCATTTCTGTAAAAATTATAAACCACAATAGGGTGAGTATAAAAAATATCAAGTATGCATTAAGAATATTTTGGTACAATGGCTTTCGATACACAGGTTTACTTATCAATCAGTACACAAAAGACATTTCAATATCAATAGCAATCAATGAATATGGATAAATTTTAATCTTTAGGAAGATCAAAGAATGATCAACAATAACAAATAGCATTTAATCAAGAAGGAAACATACTCATTGGGTCAACAAATCAAAACATGGGTGTGCATAATGATGTATACATTACTCACCTTAACTTATAACTTGAACATTTTCCTTTTTCCTTTTTCCTTGATTCTTTGCCTTATCTCTAATGGTACCCATCACATTTCATATTCATTCTTGACTCTATATATCAGATTAATTTCCATTTAGATACTATTTAACATAAACTTACATTACTTATACTTATATTAAAGAAAATTCCTCAAATTTTCAAGTTACTAGGGTTTTCTGTGCAAAATTCTTTACTGGTAGTCTGTGTTCCATTATGCATATCTCTCTCTAAAATTATCCAATTGCTTTAACTCTTATTCATAATTAAACTTAACATATAAGGTTCTAACATATCCAAATTTCACATTAAAATAATTACTACACAATTTATGGTGTTAATTTAAACTTACTGTTACAACCGGTCCTACTGTCTGCATTCTGCCTACAAATTATATTCTGGCAGATATTGTTTTTTTACTAATAACTCAATCAATACTTAACCAATTACTGTAATTATTTTATCTATTGAAAATAGACACATAAAATTATAACATATCAAAATTTCATAATTTTTGGATTACTGAACAATTATTAGTGAATTTTCAAATTTTAACTGCTGCCCTAAAACCTTTATCTAGACATACCCTATTTTCATGCCTATAATTAATTCCATATTTATCCAATTACAAAAAAAAAAATTTACATTCATTTATATCACACATAAATTATCATCTTTCATGTTTAATACTTTCTCTAATTTAGAATTTAAGGTCCTCATATCTATAGAACCTTATAACCTATATTCTGTTAAATAGTCATTCCGGACAGTCTATACTTATGACCTAATATCTCATAAACCACAAATCCAATAGAAAAAAAGAAATTATCCAATAAAAAAACAAATTACAAGATTATAGATAAGAAATAAATTAACACTTTTTATGTTGAACACTTCTTCTAATTTTTTCTTTAATGGTCTGCACAATAAAAAAAATAGTAGCATTTTTCAGAAAACCTAATTCCAGGTCAGTCACAATTTTTACCGAATAACTCTTTTCTCACTTTGAATTTTCCAAATTACTTTTACAGAGATCTAACTAACATATTTATATACAACTTTATGTTTTAAACATCCTCAAATTCAGTCATTAATATTTCAGAATAACAGCTACAATTTACTGCCTTAAAATAGAATTCAAAAACTATATAAACCCTAACTCATTCTTTACATTTCTAACTAAATTACCTCAATTATTTGCCAAATCATGCTATAGAACTCTTAAATATAATTAAAAATGATAATTTTAGAATCATTATCTTAGATTAAATTCTTAAATTCCATCTTCCATAAAGCTTGAATACAAATTTCCTTTCTTCCATCATCTTCCTTCTTCAATTTCCTAGCTATATTTGGTTGATTTCTTTGGAAAGGTTAGAAAACACATTCTTTTTAGTTTTTCTCCTTCCATTTGGTTCAGATACTCCTTTCCCATTACCTATTTCAATCCTCTTTTATTTGTACAAAGCCAAACTAAAATAAAAATGAAGACAAAAAATATAGAGTTTTTTAGAATTTTGGTGATTTGTCACCTATTTAATTAATAAATTAATTAATTAATCATTTTCTATCAAAAATTCATCTCCTCCACCATCATGGCCGGCCACCTAGCTTATTTCTAGAATGGGTGGGTCCCACAACTTTATTTAATTGCACTTTTGGCCCAAAAATTTTCTTATTTATATTTTTGACCCCAAAATTTTCTGTAATTTATTCCGTCTATTTTGTTTAGATTCAACCTTAAGTGAGGGGAGTGAAATACCTTATTTTAAGTTGTTCTATCCTTTAAAAATAGTTCTGGGTCATTTCTGGATCCCAGACATTGGATTTCCAAAATTACCCCTAAAGTTGCCTTTATTTATAATTTTTCCATTACTCTTATTTTCAGTGTTCCAAAATATTTTTCAACTCTTTCCTTTCACAATAATTTCACATAGAATAAACTTATTTCATCCCCCCAAGTCTGGGTCCGAAATTCTCAAATTAGCCGGACTGCTATTTTCCCGGCAATATTTTCGACACCGACGATTTCAGGAAAAGTTTTGCATTTGCTTTCTAACTGTGTCTCTAAAATTATTTTCCATTATTTCAATGCTTTTAAACCATAAACTGAGAATCAATTCATGCATACAAGATGGGGCTTCCTAGGGTATTACATTATACCCCTCATCAATAAAATTCGTCCTCGAATTTTCTCATTCAATATTGTAAACTTCGATATATGTACTTCAAATAGTCTCCAATTATCATTGTAAATATTTTTCTATATATCACTTATCATCTTACTTAGACTAATGTACCAATTTCCATAGTCTTCTTTTTATGTGCGCTATTCCATAATTCTCATATCATTTCTTATCAGTATACAATCTATAATCCATAAATATTTGATAATACAGTACTTAGACGTTTAATGTATTATACCTTAATATTTTTAATCACTTTATCAATATCATTGTATTAATCTTTTATTTTTATACTTTATCATTTCGACCATAAACTTGTTACCCATGATCATATTCCCTAATCTGCAATAATTAATAACTTAATATTAATTTACTTAGGTTTGAATCTCAATAATCAGTTATGTATACCATTATAGGAACTACTAGTATATCATCTATTATTATATCATTTACTTCTCATTTTACTTAATTGCTATAACATGTATCTATTCTTTCATTATAATCATATTCTTAACTTTTCACTATTTTAGGCCTCAATAGTTCCATATTCTCTATTATTTGGAATCATCTATTATTCTTACTCAGCATCATTATAGTCATTCTATCATCCAATCATTTACAATAACATTATTGTTATTATGCTATTACTTATAGCACATATTGAAAGTTGATACTAACATAATCAATATTAAATTATCATATACTGATTCAATCTGTACAGTAATATTTTTTAGTCACTTTCAATTCTTATTCACTTTCAATTTACTATCACTTTTACTAATTCTCAATAACACTTCTTTCTATATTACAGTATATTTATACATATATATATATATATATAACTAGAAGATGAAAATCATAATGGATAATGCTGATAGTTACATTAACAGATGACTTCAAATGACGAGACAAAAATCCTATGCTCCATGATACACTTATTAACTCATTAATACTTATGACACATATTCTAAACCAGTAGCTCTGATACCACCTCTGTCATGACCCACTTTTGGACCGCGATGGTCCTAGGGCACTGATAGACTTAAGGTCATCGGAAACACGTAGAACCCATGAACAATCCATTTATCAATCATTCAATCAATTTTAATTCATTCATTAATGCTTAAATCCCATTTATTACTTATAAATTTTACAGAAATTTTTCCAGAGTTTCCTTTCTAATTTTAATACTATGCCAGACCCAAAACCAAGTCTTTCAAAATTACACAGCCTACACTAAAATTATTTTTATACTTCCAATAATTTTTCATCCTTATACCCTCAACTTCACAGATCAATAATCATACATGGCACTCCTAAATTTCTTTTAAAACATATAAATATTATTTTAGCATTTTCAGTACCACAGTATCACGACCCTGTTTCCCGGACTGCGATAGTCCTAGGGCACGGGAGATGCGAATGGCGACCGGCATCCATAGAACTCAGTATCACATGCAATCTATAAACTACAATATATTATTCATATTAATTAATTATCAGTCATTATGTTAATCTGTCATGCATTCTGTAATCATTCTGCAATTGGCTGTAACATTCAATAACTTATATCATGCATCATCATATACCCAATATATCATCAACATAATAATAATATCATAATCACATACATGTTAATCTCCTAGCTAACCTATACATACCTATGGAGCAGCTAGATAATGAACACCAAAAATAAATATATAATCCAGAAAATATACATCAAAGACTGTGGCAGATATCCCGAGATGACAGAAGACAGAAATCTGCAATCTACTCCTCTCCTGAAATGGGTAAACAATAAAATGGTGAGTATAGATGATACTCAGTGAATTTACATACATCACAATAAATAATGGGTATAAATAAATAATAGCATCAGTCAATGAGATAACAGTTTACAGAATAAATGTCAGGGTACAGTAAAGTCAAATAATATCATATAGGCTAGGTTATATATGGAAAGATAGATAATGGGATGGACTGTATGAAAAGAAATCATACAATCTCCAGTCAGTCAATATGGACCATGTAGGTCTCCAGTATCAATGAGCATAAGGCTGATCAGGCCCTATGGCCAGGACCATAATCCCTCTTAGCTAGGGTATCAATAATACAATGTGCACATCACCGACAGTATTTTCCCACTACCCTGTTGGATCAATAGCTTTGCCAAACCATATTAGGGTCAATAACGAGGGATACCATAAGCAACAATGGCATCCGGATATCAGTCAATCCAAATAATATTCAGTTCGGTATCAATCAGAACAGTATTCAATATACTCAATGGCAATGCCATATGCAATATACAATCAATAATAAAGGGTTTAGCAATAAGGAAAGGCATGAAACAAAAGTTGGTTCGGGGACGAAAATGTAACACCTACCATTTTCATATACAATTTTTGTATACATATGTGTGTGTGTATATTTTAAATTAAATTGGCTTAATTAATTGATTTTTTGTATAAGTATAAAATTTTACTTATTTAATTATTTTGGATAATGATAGTAAATGAGCATGGAAAATATTTCTTGGTAAAATATTGATTGATAGATTGAATTCCTAAAATCTGTAAATATATTCTAAGTGCTAAAAGAAGTGAGGAGTTAGAATAATTTGTAGCTAAATTTGAGAGCTGGGTTAAGTAGTTTTCCAACCGGCATTAGCGAGCTGGCCTTGCGAAGAGGCAATGCCGAGCTGGCCTTGCGAGGTGGCAATGCCGAGCTGGGAATGCGAAGAGGAAAGTGCGAACTGGAAATGCGAAGAGGAAAGTGCGAACTGGAAGTGCAAAGAGGGAAAGGCGAAGTGGAAATGCGGGCCGGCATATGCGAACTGCAATTGTGAGCCGACAGATGCGAAGTGGCATGGCGAGCCGGCAATACGAAGAGGCATTAACGAGCTGGGTTTGGCGAAGTGGCATGGCGAGTCGGCAATGCGAAGAGGCATTGGCGAGCTGGGTTTGACAAACTGGCATTTGCGGGCCAGCAATGCGAAGAGGCGTTTGCGAGCTGGGATTTGCGAGCTGGCAATTGTGAGCTGGAATAACGGATCGGATTGGCGAGATGGGATTTAATTATTTCATTTTTCTGAGGCAGTAGCCTATTTAAAGGGGCAGTAACTGATGCATTAAGCACGTTAACTCATTTTATTTCTTCTCTATATTCTCTGTGTTCGTCTTTTCTCCAAAAGAAGCCGAACACTGTTCATCTTCTGCGTCTTCAGATTTCACTAGTTCTCCATCAAAATTTCTGGAGAAAATTCATGAAAATCATATAGATATTTTGTGTTCATCTTTTTCCTGTCCTTAACTTGTGGAAAGGAGCTGGAAATATTTTTGAGGCAGTGAAGGATAAAATTATGTAATTTTTACCCATTTGAGGTAAGTGTTTATTTATTGATTTTTTATTGATTGAATAGATATTATTTAGGCTAAAATAAATGGGTTTAGTGTTATTTACCTAGATTAACACTAATTCATGGAAATCCCTAAATTTGAGGGTTTATTTGGGACTTTGAGATATGATTTGATAAATTAGTGATGGGATTCATAAATTGATGATAGAATTAGTCAATTGGATGTAAGTGAACAATTAATTGATGATTAATTTGATGTGGAATTGTAAATTGTAAAAATTGAATTCTCAAAGTAGCCAAAAATTGGTGTGCAATTGGCTTTTGCTTTGACTATTGGAAGGCTTAAATGAGTTCTACATGCATCATTTGTCATATTAAATTGATTAATCTGATTGTTGGACACCATTTGGGAGAAACCCTCAAATGGCCGAACCTTACATCTTTGTGTTACCTTTGATTTTCCTTGAATTTGTAACCTTATTCTTTTACCAAATAAATCCATATATTGTTATATAACTTTGCTTTATTGATATTATCATTTTCAATCACCGAACCTTATTTTTCTTGTCTTATGAATTATCCTTAATACCAAACCTTTGATTGATATTGGATATTGTACATGGCATGGCCATTATGGATATTGGATATTGAAATGATTGGAACCGAACTGATTGATTGATTGATTGAATCCGGATGCCATTGTTGCTTATGGTATCCCTTGTTATTGACCTTGATATGGTTGTGACAAAACTTTCGATTCGACAGGGGAGTGGGAAAATACTGTCGACCTTGTGCACATTGTATATTTGTACCCTAGCTAGGAAGGGTTATGGTCCTGGCCATAGGGCCTGATCAGCCTTATGCTTATTTGCCCTGATATGGATGAACTAGGACCTACTTGGTCCAACGATTTGATTGTTTGGAGATTGTATGATTTCTTTTCATACAGTCCATCCCAGTATCTGTCTTTCCATATATATATTATGTAATACCCTAGAAATGCAAAACAGGTTTTAGTGAATAAAATTCTCAGTATATAGATTAAAATCATCAAAATAACTAATAATAATTTTAGAAAACCAGTTAGAGCGAAAACGGAAAAGTTTTTCGAAAAACGTCGGTACCGATATCACCACCGTAAAAATAACGAAACGGACGACGGATGAATTTTTGAATTT
>CANXYC012316049.1:0-12323 GCA_948193065.1 Aleurites moluccanus
TATTTATATATCTAATTTATTTGCATCAATTTAGTTTATTTCTAAAATTGATAGTGTGCTTAAAGAATTCATATTTTGAGTAATGAATCTTTTTGTGATATAATGATTCAATATTTTATTTTGAACATTATATTATCTACCTATTAAAAAGAATTATATGTAGAACAAAGGAGGAGATTGTTGGGTATATTAAATAACCCTGATATATGTTCTAATATAAATCCTAATAGGTAAAAGACCTTTGTAGTGGGCCTAATGGGCAAGAACCCATTAACTGGTTTAACCCTAGTGTAAACCTATATATATGCTAGCTGGGGGTAGCATGTTAGGTATTCCAAACTAGATACCTATGGTGTAATGCTTCAAGCAATCGTATATATTGCTTGACCTAAAAACCCTAACAATTAGGTCTATCTGCCACCAGGTTTTGTTCTAAAACTCGAATTTTTTGGTCATCCCAACCCTCTGGGTTTAATTTCACAACTTCCAATTTTGTTTTGAGCCTCTCTATGCACTTCTTAGGATTGAGATTCTTAGAACGACTCTAATTTTATTAAATTATGACGACATGATTTCAGTTCCTCCAAATGTTGCACATTAGCTGATGGAATGAGGAAACACCAATCAGATGAGGCTAGACATCTATCCAACTGAATTTGAATAATCTTCTATAATTCCATGCTATAAAGCATTGACACGCTACACTCGATACGGTACGATATGATATTCCGAAACGTTAATTTTCAAAAATTTAAATTTCGACATATTGAGACACATTTGTATATTAAATTATATTTTTAATATATATATATATATATATATATATATATATATATATATATATATATATATATATATATTCTCTGACAGAGTGTGTTATTTATTAAAAAATCAAATAAAACAAACAATATCCATTAATTTAGCAACAAATATTTTCATCAATTTAATAAAAAGTTAAAAAAAAAATAAGCTACTTCCATTATTCCATTACATTAATAAGAAAAAAAAAATAGTTTGATTTAATAAAAATCTTTCAAATCAATTAAACCGAAACCATATCACTCTTATAATTTTCAGTTATGTCTCACTTCTTTCTAATAAACAAATATATTATTATTTTTTATAGATAATATATAAATAAATACATGTGATCCACCAATAGAAATATAAATAAATAAAAAGCTGACTTCATCATCATCTGTCACATAAAAAACCCTTTTTTTATTTTCTTCTAATTCAAAAAATAATTCTTTGTATATATAAATAAATATTTTATTTTATTTTATTTTTTTAAAAATCGATCTTCCTTCGAAATAAAAACCCTTGCTTTCTGCTTTATGTATTGAAAGTCTCAGATTTTGTTTGAATTTCACAGATATTCTTTCCTTTTCTTTCAAAGCCTCATCTTTGTTGCGCACAGCTTCATCTCGCTGCCTCGCATACTCATCACGTTTCTTGATCGCTTCATGTGTAAGTGCTTTTAATCGATTAAAAGAAACCTGGAGCTCCGACTTAGAGGTCTAGGTTGTCTGACTAGCAACTATCTCGCGATCGAGCTCAGCAAGGAGCTCACGGTATCTGTCCATGGACACATCTTTCAAACTCAGAGTTGGTACAAAGATCGGAATAGGTTACGCAAAACAAAAAAGAAAAAAGAAGAAGAGAAACAAGAAATTAGAAGTAAGAAGAAGAAGAAGAAGAAAAACGATAAATTTTTTTAAAAAAAGGACAAACCTCGATACACGAAGCAAAGTTGAAGATCTGGAGGTTCTTAGCAAACATGTTAGTTATAAAATTGGCAGCGGGCAAGGTTAGAGACTTTAAGATTATTTACAAAATTGTCATTTGATGGTTGTTTATAAAATTGTTATTTGACCGTGTCGGATACGGTCAAATTTGAATGTCGAATTAGTCAACATGTTGAAAATTATTGATTGTGTCTCGAAGCATGTCATTGTCGGATACGTATCTATCACGACCCGACCTTATTGGGCATGTAACCGGTACTAGAGAACGGGAAATCATAAGATTTCCGGAATCCGTAATAAGACTGACTTACCACTGAACAGTAAAATTATAATATGACAGCTATAACTATCACAAATAATGACTATGAGCCCACTTGCCAAACATAATCTTCATAATTTAACATCATTACTTAGCTACTCAGGGCTGACATCATGTACTTAACATCATCAATTAAAAAATTTTGCTTAACTTAGTAACAATAGAATTACTACCATAATTCTAGCATTAAACATAACAATGCGAAGCTCTAGAGATTTAAATACAATAAAATGAATTAATTACATAATAAATAAAATAATTTTACTGCCTGAGGAATAGAAGACAGGAATACTCAACTTAAAAACTTAATCTCTGTGAGCTCAACCCGGAACCTGGAGGAAAATATTTGAACAGGGATAAACGTTCGACTCAATAAGCTGATATAAATTAATTTAATATGCAAGTTATTTATTAATCTACATGAAGTGTCAATTTATACATTCTCATCCATAAACATACATAATATCCATGATAGAAAATATCTGTGGAATCCAATCTTAAATGTATATGTTTTCGTTTATCGTAAACAGGGAGCCGAGACCCTCCTTTAGCTCTTTTAAAATCTAATTATGGGGGCCACGGTAAGTCCAGCTCTAACCAGATATCCCTATATTCTCTTATCTATATCCAGAGGCTACGATGAGACTATTCTCTAACCAGACAATCCCTGTAATAACATCATCATCATCATATCATATCATATTATATGGTTAATATTTTATGTATTAGTACAGCTAGATTTTACATCATCATATTTTTCATTACAACCACATACATATATACATAGCATCAACATCATATAATATGATATAAACATATATCATGATTCTAGATCTAATGCAATAATGATAGATTATATACATATATATTCACATTTATTCAATGCTTACAAATTGACGATCATCAAATTGGTTGGCTCCCTTGTAGCGCCTTCTGACTGACATCAATATAAGAAATTTATTGAAAATATATGTGTGTCTCATATTTTTCAGTCCCAACTTCGATCTCCAATTGAGGCAAAAGATATACCATCAAAAAGTTTATGAAAAATGAAGCATGAAGAAACCAAGTTAGCCGAAAAATCTTGTCGGAATTGGTCAGATTGGCCAAAAATAGTTTCATTACCAGCAAACTATTTCTGGCACATTCTCCACCACCAACTGCCAAATATGGTGCTTCCATCTCCCCTGAAGTCGCTGGGAGCTCCTCCTCCACAGTCGGCCTATGCTCTCCTTTGGTGGGCAAATCGCCAGTTTTCAGCAAACATTTCTCTCTCTCTCTCTCTCTCTCTGCTACTTATATATATATATATATATATATATATATATATATATATATCGTCCCTTTTGTTTTTCTTCTTTATGTGTGCCTCTCTTTTTTGTTTAAGAAACAAAAAAGAGAGGGACACATAAAGAAGAAAAACAAAAGGAAACAAAAAAGAGAGGGACACATAAAGAAGAAAAACAAAAGGGACGATATATATATATATATATATATATATATATATATATATATATATATATAAAGGAGTGATATTTATAATAATAATAATATATATATATAAAGGAGTGATATTTATAATAATAATAATATAATTTAAAAAAAAACTAAAGAATATTATGTAAATATTCTTTTAAAAAATAATTTAATATTCAATAAATAAATAATAAATTTTTTAACTAAATAAATATATATATGCATAAATATAAATATAATAATTATGTAATAATAATAATAAAATCTGAATTTAAATATTAAAATAATAAATTTAATAATTAATAAATAACTATTAATTTAAAATAAAATATTTGATTTAACTAACTAAATTAAGAATTTTATAATTAAATAATTTACAATTCATAATATAATATAATAATATCAAAATTCATAATTAACAGTTAAATCTTAAAATATAATAATAAAATATTATATAATGAAAAAAATTATTTTTATATTCATTAATTATTTTTAAAATACTATCACTCTTTAATAAAATAATATTTTAAAATTAAAATTAAAATTTGAATGTTACAGTATTAACACCGATTATTTTTTTTATTTAGCGTATCAGTGCTTCTCAGATTCCACGTCAAAGGGCACCCAGCAAAATGCAAATCAATCAGCCCAATATTTCTAGGGAAATTATTGTATCTTGACAGTTTTCTTCGATGATAGATCCCTCCCTTACACTTCTCTACTTGTTTAATGTTATTAAAGTCCTCCCACAGAACCATAGGTTCTTGCAAATGATAAATGTAATCCTCTTGCACAGAATAAGCACAATCGAGATAGAAATAAAATTCCATACGCAATCGAGATACAGAGAAATAAAATTCCATACATTAGAGCTAGTAAATTGGGGAAAATTTACAGTGAAAAGAAGTTTTCTACCTTATATACCACAAAATTAACAGCTTCTTTCCAAGCTGTTGCCTAACCCCTCGCTAACCTACTGAGTCTATACACCATGACCTACTGGATCCATATCTATACAAAATACTACTGACTAAC
Organism: Aleurites moluccanus; assembly: GCA_948193065.1. NCBI lineage: Eukaryota > Viridiplantae > Streptophyta > Magnoliopsida > Malpighiales > Euphorbiaceae > Aleurites > Aleurites moluccanus. Next base: position 4,579 of record CANXYC012316049.1, read on the forward strand.
TTTTGCTTATTTTTAGTCTCCATAAGAAAGAACACTTCTGAGGAATAGGATTTAACAATCCCCTTTTGGATGGTGAACTGTCAGAAAATACTCCAACCCTGATAGTTTCAGCTCATAATCTTCTTATGGCATTGTAGGGCCATTCCTGGCTGGGTACATGATACATCCACCTGATCAGCGTACTGACTAAAGCATTTCTTCTTGCCAACACTCTCTTCTTCTGGCACCATCGGACGCTTTCCCATGGTCAAACTACCATCAGTTGCAAGTTAATTGGGGGAACTGCCTTTGTTTGTAGGAGAGTGAACTTCCTGACTAACCACACCCTTATTACGCCTTGCACGTCACTTCCAGCTCTTACCGGATCCGGTACTGCTTTTGATTTTAACTTGATTCCCTTTCGTATAGAAATGAGAATAATTAGAGTATTAGAATGGAGCTTGAATTTGTAACAGGAGAGAACCATCTTGACTTGCAATGTATAGAATTATTAGTTGGCAAGGATGGATTTTGATGGATTAATAGAAGGGGCATATGAGAGGGATTGAATGATGTGAAAAAGTCATTAAACTGCTGTGGATACAATGCTTAAGTTAAATCTAATAATTGTTCCAAATTTAACTCTCTCACAGGCACCTGTTCATATTTAAACACTTCTAAGGGTGGCAGTTGGACAAGAAATCTGAGCGGTAGGGATTTCATGGGAAGATAAATATGGCAGTGGGTTCCTGTTGGGACCAGTGATGACGTGTACATTAGAAGAATGTGCTTCATTTATGGAGCTACAGGTTTCCAACGTGACTTTCCCTACTCCATCTCCATCGGCGCATGGCTCTCTGAATCTAATACCAGTTTACTTCCAAGGTGAATCACAGCCTCTAATAGCTCCCCCTGGGCACCAGTATTTGCCGATACGTGATCCATTCTTTCTTCATTAATCACTTCTATGGCTGCAAAATGTTTGGGGAAGAAGGGAGGAGCTCTGAGAATGAAAATTTTCGTTTGGCTTTAACAAGAGTTCCTTCAAGTACATCTTTTGCCTTCGTTGAGCAATCCCTCATAATATGGCCAATGATTCCACAATAATAACACCAATCCGGCATTTTTCATACCGTAAAGAGACCCAAGTTGAACCACCATCTTCTCTCCTATGAAATCCAGTTGGAAAAGTTTTGTGGACATTCACCATTACCCTAAGCGGAAGCAAGCTCCTCAAACCAGGTCTCTCTCGACTTATTAATAACTCCCCAATTTTCTTGGCATTTTTGCTCAGTCATTTGATTTGGAGAAAGACCCAAGACCTGAACTCAAAAAAGCGAGAGCTAGAAATCCAATGATTTAAGGGGGATTTCCGCCGGCCATTCCCTGATAACCAGAAGATGGTTGATTATAGACCATGGTCTGCCTTCCAAAGACAACTAATCGATCTTCTGCTTTCGTAAAAGAGAATATCAGAAAATTACCCTCCTTTTGTTGATCAATTTCAAACCCATCTTTTGGTTTCAAGAGCAGAGAAGAGAATTTCGTATGGTGATGATGTTGAAGGTTTTTTTTAGAATAAAAATTTTCCAACTAAAATATGCTGAGATTGAGAGGCTGGTTGGGATCTTTCAGCTGTAAGTTCTGGCACTGGTTCGCGTCAGTTGAGATTATGTGTTTTTGTGATGATCTCATGCAAAATGGGTCCGGATGATCCACTTTGGATAGTGTGATGCAGGGGGTCTGAATACAGCACAAGGAAAAGGACATGGAAACATAGTTACTGAAGGGTCGGCGTCGTCAGTGCGAGGTGCCTTTTGCAGCATCAGTGAGAGCCTTATGTCTTTGGTTTCAAGTCTACTCGATTATAATTTGTAAATTATACTTTAAGAAAAAAAAACAACTTGCACATATTTTTATTTTCTTTTTGAACTGAAAAAAGGTTCTTGCATATGTGCATATGTTAATTGCTGTCCCATTCGGCTTGGCCACCAGTTATGTGCTAAGATCTCAATTTAAGATATTCCCATAAGGCGAAGTGAACATTCAAAAATTGTTGGTAGACACAAACCCTTCCCATAAGATTATAGCAGCTATAGTCCACCGGTTCTTGATCCCAATTCACATAACGTTAACGAAGCAATTGAATGATTATTGAAAATCACACTTAACGAATTACTTTCTAGAATTACCTTCTAAGATCAAACCTGAATCAAACATATTAGTGAACATATTTTTACCATGGGCCACCCCGAAGTGATAAATTGCACATGTTTCTGTTGCTTAGATTTTTGTTCTCTGTCATTTCTTAATCAAACCACATGGCTATTATTAGGAAAGGCATTAATCCAACTGCCTATTGTCTGCCTTTTCCAATTTTGTAAAGGTCCTTTTATGTTAATTATGGTAAGAAGAATCTTCTCGTCAAGCTAAACAATTTTTGATTATGGCCTATGGGTTATTTTTCACGTCTTCTTTGCAAGAATTTTTCTATATACATTGAAAATTTTATCAGAGTTTGACCTCTTAATTGCTACATTAGACTGTTAATTTGATTGCCATTTGCATGATTTTTTTCAGTTTGAAGGTATTCAATAAATACTCGCAAGTGGAAAGCAAACAGAATGAGAGCTCAATCAAAACCCCAAAAGCAATAAAAACCCATATCTTAATTGACAATTATGCACTAAATCCTCTATACATGAGAATGGATTACCAATATCCACTAATAACCTAAATATAAAACCAACAAAATCACCAAGGAGCCAACACAAAGCCCTATACATACTAGTAGGTGAGTAAAGATCATCACATTACTATGGTCACCAACATTCATTTTGAAATTATTGGAAACAATATTCATGGTGATTCAAGAAACCCAGTTTTAGTCAAAACAGCATTCCGAACTTTACTAAGATCCCTCCCTTTTAGGGTCCTCCCAACACCTTCAAAAACAGAAAATGAGGAAATTTGACTTCTTGCAAGCCTTCTAGCAATAAGCTCGTGTGGAGGAAATTTATAATAGAGATCATTGTCTTCATCTTCATTTTCATCATCGCTATCTCCATTCATAACCCCATAATAATTATCATCATTATCATCATCATTTTCATAATCATTATCATCATCATCATTATCTAGCCAAGAATTTGCATTCTTGGAGGTTTTTTTTGAATTCTTTTTGCGAATCTTGGACCAATCAGGAATGTTTACTGGTGCCGATTGTTGTATTACTTTGGCTTCATGGGAGGAATTGTTGCTGCTGCTTCCACTAGTAGTAGCTCTTGGGATCATTCTTGCAGCAGTAGGGAGATTTCTTGGACCAGATAATGAGGGTTCTATGGATTTGCTGCCAATTTTGGAATTTGAATCTTTTCTTTCTCTTAGAACATCCCAGACATCCTCTTCTTCAAAATCTCCATCTCTTAAAGATTTCCATACACCACTCCCCTGCCTCAGTAACCCATACCTCTTATCCATTAATGATTTTTCCTATACAACCAAAATAATTCAAATCATTACTCAGAATTGAAAATTCCCAGATGGGTATTCCCCATAATTCACAAATTCAAAGAAAGGGATTCAAAAGAAGAGATTTTTCCAAAGACTAGTTAATTGGGTACTTCTATAAACAAAATTCTTTGACGAAACAAGAAAATACCTTCTCTTAGATTGAGAATCTCTTAAAGGCACAACTCTGCTTTAGATTCTCGGAAGATATGTATCTGCAACAAGGAAAGGAAATTTTCAATTAAAAAAAAAAAAGATCCAAGAAATTTTTTCACACTTGTTTTGAGAATCTTGAAAATTAGAAAATAAATTATTGAATCATGTGAATCCAAGATACTTTTCTACTAAATTTCTTAGATTCTGACCTGGAAAAGTTTGAGAGAATTTCCAGTGATGGATGGCCTTTTGAAGAGACCAATACCGACAAGTGAGAAGAGTTGGGGGAGTGGTTTGAGAAGAAAGAGGCCAGAATCAGACAAACTTTACTTTTGTCTTTAGAAACCCTTCCGGTATTTGATGGGTATGCACTTGAAAGCCTCACTTTTGATCGTGAAAAAATGCAAAATACAATGGAAGTAATAAGATATGATTTGGTGTTTTTACTGACTTACTTTTTGAACTTTGTCTTTGCAAGATCTTTCCAAGGATGAATTAGACATGACACAATCTTTTCTAAAAAGCCATTGTCATATAATTCAGTAACAGTGTATCATAAATTTCTATTCTATATTTACTGAGATGTCATATTAAAAATTTAGAGAATTATAGCTAATACTCTATAAAATAAAATAAAAAGACCAAAATAATTAATTTTTAGTTAATTTTATTCCGATTAATGCAAGAAAAAGAGAGAAAGAATAGAAAAACGGTAAAGCATTTTAATTACTAAATGAGAAACAGAGGAAAATGAAATGGCTGTTGGAGGCGGAGTGGTTGATTATGATAAGGTTGCTATTTACTTTATATTAGTCTACTTAGATATGAAAATGGAACTAATTAGTTTGTTAATTTTAATTATATCAATTAAATAGTCATTATAATCATTTTTACCGTTAAAATCTTTAAAAAAATTGAAATATTTCTATTTTTTCTTAAAAAAAAATTCAGCCATAAAAATAAAAATTCAAATAATACAACCCGAACATCTCTTTTCTTTTAATTTTTCTATATAAACCCAAATGATAAAAATAAATCTCTGACTCATTATAATAATTTATTTCAGGATGTTATATTATGACAAATTAAATTTGAAGATTAAATATAATTCTGGATGGATCATGAAATTTACAATTGCAGTGTACACATTAATTCAACTCTTCATTGAATGAATGCATAAAAAGCTAAAGCAATTGTAGCGGACAAACAAACAAGCAAACAACTTGGAGCCTCATCTGGAATGATTTCGTTGTAAAACAAAGCTCGACCTATCGTCATTTTTGTTTAGGCTTGCTATTGCAGATCGGCCTAGCCAAACTTTGATAATCGGTTCGAACCAAAATCTAGATTGCTCGTGATTGACTGTGATGTTTTAATGGTGATTAATGATGATTAATTGCTCGATTCATTAAAATTTGAATATTTATGAATATGTCGAGATTTAAATTCAAATGAATATTCTGAATTTTAGATTCATTCAGTTTCGAAATCTCTCTTACTGCTATGATTAAATAAAAATGATTAATTGATATAATGAAAATAAAATAAAAAAATAAATAGATTAATTTTTTTATTTTTAACTAATTAGTTGATTAGGTCAAATTTAAAAGACTAAGTACCAATTTTGTCTTTCATTTTATAATCACTTTATAGATATTATTGCTTCAATAATACAATGATTCAGAGATAAAAACAAAGTTTTCAAGAAACCCCCAAAATTACAATGTCTTGATAGACTTGAAGTTTCCATTTTTATTAGTGTAAATATTTTAGCCTGCTGCTTGTGGCAGCCATGTGTCCACCTGCAATTTCTAGCTTATAGTGTGCATCAAAAGTTCTCATTTATATATAATTATAAAGCTTAAAATCTGCAATAAGAGTCAAAGTTGTACTACCCAAGATAAGATATAATTGCATTAAACCTGTGATAAACAGTGAATGAATAAAGGGGTAGCCGCCCTAAAGTTGTCATTGCCATTGGAGGACTATATTGCCAGTAAAATGGGCCTATGTATATATAGAATTAGGGGTGAAAGTTAAATCCAGCAAAACCAATCAAACTGTATTAAAATTAAATTAAAATTAATATTTTTATAAATTATTTAATTTAATTTAATTTAAAAAATAAAATAATTAAAAATTTAATTTCATTTTTAATTTGAATATTTTTATTGGTTTCAAACTATTATATAAAAAAACTTTTTCTATTATTACAATTAAATATATTTGATTTTATTTTATATATAACTAATTTTTTATTTAATATTAATTTAAAATTTAAAAAATAACTATTTATAAAAATTAACTAAAAATAAATAAAAAAAATTTAATTTTTGAAAAAATACAAATTTTTTTAATATTAATTACTTTAATAGATAAATTTTGTATTGTATATTAAATGATTTTTGAAATTTTTTATCACCGATATTTTATTAATTTTTTTCAAATTTATAAAAAAAATGTTAATTTATAATAAAGAAATTGTGATTTAAAATTGATAAGTAATTAAACCGAATCGAATTCAAACTATTAATTTGATTATAATGATAATTTAGTTTGATTTGAAAATATTTTAAATCTGAAAAAATTAATTTAGTCTGATAATAATTTTTTAAACCAATTAAATCGAACTGATGCGATTCTTATATAGAATATCTATTATGAATAAATTTCATTAACATTCATGATATTAGACTTGGTTTCAAAGAAATTCATAAAAATGAAAAATTAAATTTATCGAAAAGATGAATTTTATTACCTTTTCTCTTTTTTTTTTTAATTGTTTTCTTTTCAATTTTTTTTATGTATTAAAAAGAATAATTAATGAAAAATTATGAATAGAAAATTAGATATTTTGATCTAAACTCTTCACCTTTTTATTGTACCAATTTATTAATGAAAAATTTTCATGAATTTGACTTGTATTGTATAGCATAATTTTAAATGTAAATCAGCTGTACATATAGAATGATAATATATATGTTTGTCACAGTAAGTAGTAATGCAAATACATATTCCAAAGGATACCTTAAGCATGTGAGGAGTGGAGTTTTGAGTTGGAATCTCTTATGCCCTAATGAGTTTTCATCAATTTAGTTAAAGTTATTGAAGAATAAGAGTATTTCATGATATATAGGGGTGAGAAAAAACTGAGAAAATAGAAAATTAAACTAAACTGAATATAATTTGATGGTTTGATTCGATTTGATTTAAATTTTGGTTCTGTTAGATTAATTTTTTTTGAAATTTCAATCAATTCAATTTAATTTGATTTTTTAAAAGAAAATCAAAATAATCCAACATACTAATATATATATATATATATATATATATATAATAATAATAATAATAATAATAATAATAATAATAATAATAATAATACTAATAATTTTATATTTATTTTATTTAAAAAATTAAAAAAACTGAATAATCGAATCTAAATATGTTGATTCAGTTAAGTTCAGTTTGATCTGAAAATTTTTCATTTTAGTTAGTTTGATTTGATTCAAAGTTTGATTAGATTCGATTTCTAAAAATTCTGATTTGATTTGTTAATTTTTAAAAAGTTTGGTTGTCACGACCCAGCTTAGGAGCCACGACAGTCCTAGGGTACGGGTGTTACTTATACTACTAGTACTACGAAGAACCCAAATACTTGTACTATATGGCATACAATTCAATAACAAGCTCAATATGGCTTAACAATTCTATGAAAATTTGGACAGTAACTCCTCTATATAAGGATCATGTCTAGCTGAAAAACATACAAATAAATACTTCAACTATATACTTCAACATCTATCTTAAATCAAAGATCCCTCTGGATGGACTGTATAAGGAGAATAGTAAATCTCCTTCATAATATGCTCTCTGTACCCTTTTATATTAAGAACACACAATCGTCCCTTACATTTTAACACATCTCCCTCAATAGCAAAGTCATGAGCTTTACCATTTTGAACCAAGTCTCTAATCTTTACACACTTTGGATCCTCATTCTGGTAGTTTTTTATCTCATCTATAAGCAATGACTTCACCTGGAACTGGGCTATTAATACTGTTTCCTGCCCCTGTGATTCCAAATCCAAAGTCAAACCATC
>CANXYC012316399.1:0-96932 GCA_948193065.1 Aleurites moluccanus
ATATATATAAAAAAATAATTTAAATAAAAAAATTTATACACTCAAATATATATATATATATATATATATATATATATATATATATATATATATATATATATATCAACAACAACTAAAACTTAACAACAAGCATCACATCAAACATATAACTAATGCTTAATACAATTAAATTAAAATTCATTGGCAGTGAAAATTGATACTTCAATAGTAATTATTCAAAAGGAAAGTGAATTTCTTTTGAAATAAACAATAACAAATATTTGTGTTTTTCAATATTAGTATTATGGTAAAAATTATTATTATAAAGGAAAATCAATTATATCATTGAGTATTTATTCAATATTTTTATTTTATTACTTGAAATCCTATAAATTGGAGAAATTCATGTAATTAAAAAAATCAATAATAATATTTCAAAAATAAAAAATATTTAAAAAATAAAAAAATATTACGTCTGATTATAAACTAATCAATAACGAACAAATATGTAAAATAATAACTATCTCATAAAATAAATATAATAATTAACTACTTAAATTATAAAATGTATATTACAATTAATATGTTAATATATCAAATTATTATTAATTAATTTATAATTTAATATGATAAGTTAAATTTATGTAATAATTTCTCAATTTCATGAAAAAAATATGTTTAAAAGAATCTGACTTTGCTTTAATTTCAAACATTCTGTGGAATTAGCTAACGATCCCACCTTGTTTTCCTTTTTTTTTACTGAAATTCATGTGGATGATAATCATGCACTAATTCCACAATATATAGTTCTGGTAATCATGTACTAATTCCACTATATATAGTTCCTTCACGTGCTTTGTTTTTTTGTTTTTTTCCTTTTGCCTTTTTGAAATTAACCGATTCGAATCATTTATCATATTTGATAACTTATTTTTTATTTTATACATCTCTTTATGCAAAATAAATTTAAAAGAAACACAATTGATTGCCATGATTGATGTTAAGCAAGTTGGTACATGGGCATATCATGTTCATCAAATCCATTGAAAAAGGGTATTCAAGCATTGTATAATTTTGTTCCAGTGCCTAACAAAGTTAAGGTTTGGACATTGGAGACCTATAAATCAATTAAGGTGTTAAGATGTCAAGTAGATGAAATTGTCAAATGATGACTTTGTTTGTCACATACTTAAGAGAGTTTTCTTAAACAACACACCAATTTGAGTTTTCTTTGCCTATTTTATTGCGGCCCCATGCATCCTCATTCTTCTTCTTTTATTTTTTCAAAATTAGGTTACATTGCATTTACTTCTATAAGGAAGAAGTTGCTTCATTTTCCATATAAAGTTTATTAAAACTCTATATATATACTCCAAGTTGAAAACAATGAGACAGCTCTCAATTGACATATTACCAATAAAAAGACACATTAAGAAGAGAATTCAATTAAATTGTTTTAAAGAGAGTACAATTTCTTCTTCTTCCTTTTTTTTTTTATTTTCTTATCATGACAATTATATATCATTGTAACAAACAACTCTTTTTCCATCCTTTTAAAGAAAGCTAATAAGAGTGGTCACCTCTAGTATGGGACAGAATATGGCACCACACACGTTTGTCTATTGGACAAAGTCTCTTGCATTTAAATTCCATAATCAAATTTTCTTTCATTTTTATTGTTGATTAATGATACATTAGAAACTAAAATTAAAAAAGAAAAAAAGAAAAAGAAAAAGAAATCGCACGTCAAAATCTTTAATTTCATGTATTATGAACTACCAGACTATCATAAGGCTTTGCAATATTATAAAGTTGAAATGAAAAGAAAAAATTACCTGAATTAACGAGAAATTGAGTTTCCAGAGAGAGTTTGCCAATTACTTTGGCAAACAGAGAGCAACTCGAGAAAAGAAAATTATAAAAGATTAAACAAAGTGTAAGAAAAATTAAAAGAAATTTAGGCCCTGGAAATTAAATTAGAAGATTGATTAACGAATTTCACTGCTAAATCCTCAAAAGTGACCCATCTGAACCTGCCCTCTTCCCTACGATACTAGATCAGTTGCCTGAAATTGTGCCCCACGTGTTGGTGAATCAAGTAATCATCGCGGTTGGATACATCAAAAACAATGTTCTGATGGTGATGGATAAATTGCTGCTGATGCGTTTGCTGGGCCTTAAGCAACTCCTTCTGACGCCGAAGTTCCAGCACTTTCCGGTGAGAATTTGAGTGTTTAGTCAGCACAAACGTCGGGCTCGCCGCCGGTCGATATTCCGGCACTAATCTACCTGATTTATACCTCACACCACAAGCGTTACACAGCGTTTTTGGACCCATTGGCCCTGTCCGCCATTGCGGTGTTTTGTCGGTGGCACAATGCAGGCATTTCCGGCCATTTCCATTCCCACCTCCACCGTCATTCCCATCCCTCCGGTTCGGTCCAGCAGCTTTTACTGTCTTTTTCCCAGAATTAGGATACAGGGTGGTGGTTGGGCTGACGACAATTTCTGGCTCCGAATATGAAATGGTGGGGGAGAGGACAAGGAGTCGAGAGGCCCAGTTGCGTGGAGCAGCTCGAGACCGCTTGCTACGAGCCTTAGCTGGGACGGACATTTCAGGGTGGAAAATTGGGTTGTTGTTATTGTGATTGTTGTTACCGGCAACGGCGGAGCTGTTGTTATTGCTAGTAGCGTTGTTGTTTGCATTGCAGTTGGATTGAAAATTTCGGGTCTCTGATGATTCGTTGGGTCGAGCTTTAATTCCAGTTATCAGCTGAAGCTTTTGCAAGTCTTCACTGGAAAATGATTCCTCCACGAAATTTGATAGCCATTCGAGTTCTTCTAAATCATCATACTAAAAATTAAAAAAAAAGAAATTATTAGCCATTTAATTGAATTTGTTAGAATTACTAATTCATAAATTATCATGCACAATTATGCATTGGGTCAAAATTTTGCAAATGAATTTTTAATTATACAAAGACTCTTTATTAATTTCTCTCTGGCTTTGCATGTTGAGTGGAATTACCGGCACGCATAGATCATTAGAGAATTGATCGTCGGCTAAATTACGAGAACCAATGTCACCATTAAAGCAAGGCTCGCATCCCGAGAATGAAGAGGAATTACAGCTATCAACGGCGGTAAAGGTGGAGGAGTCGGTGGAATTACCAGTAACGGTATCAAATGCCGCGGCGCCACTACCATCTGTAATAACGGCATCTTCATTAGAAAAGTCCAAAAGGTCTTCAACAATAAAATGGTCACCTCCTCCACCACCACCACCACCACCTAATTTAGAATCCAAAGAAAGGTGTTTTTCATTTGAAAATTGCGAGCAAAACCCAGTTTGGTTATAGAATTCTGGTACTTCCATAATTTTTATTTCCTGCTTTTTTTTCTTGGCTATGGCAAAAAGAAAAAGAAAAAAGAATAGGAAATTAAAGATAGAGAGTGTAGTCAGGGAAATGTGTATGTGAAGAGAGAAGAGTGAGAGAAGAAGTTGTGGGTTTTAAATAAAGAGGCTTTTAATTTGATTAATGGAAAATCTTTTGGGAAGTTACTTTAATGCCCTTTTCCTCTTTAGGGGGATTTTGGGGCCTGATGGTATACCAGGATTTTACAGTTATGATTAATTTTAGTGGACCAAATAATTGGGTGTGTAACTGTAACTTGATGCGCTAAAAGAGTAAAAAGTCAAAAAGAAAAGTGGTCATTTCATAACCAACAAATGTCAATATTTATCCCCACAAAATCATCCTCCACTAATTTGATAGCTTATTAAAATTTTCATGTCTTAATTAATGAATTCATTCATTAATTTTTAATTTTAAAAATAATTCTAATATCACTTAAAAAACTCAATAATTAAAATTATATCTTTTATGATAAAATTATTACTTCAAATTAAATATTAATGAAAACTAAATTAATAGAAAAATAAATTTATAGTAACTTGATTAATTATTTTTAAGAATTTTTTTTTCACGTATTAAAAAATATGTATATTTTTTTATTAAATTAAAAAAATATATTGAAATATTAAATATTATCATCATTAAAAAAATTAAAACTAATCAATTAAGTGATGAACTCTCACCATATTTTTATTTATTCCAATCAATATGAAATTATCTTAATATTTCTCCCCTTAAGTGATATTTAGGAATAAACATCCAATTGTCATTTGAATTACATATTTGAAACTCAGTGATAATATTTTCGTTGAGATTGAACATTTAAATAAAAAAATCAATAAATCGAGTAAAACTTACTCTAATGTTATATTAAATTTTTTAATTTTTATATGAATAGAAAATATTAAACACATAAACACAAAAAAATATATATATTAAAATATTAAGTACTATCATTATTAAAAATATAAAATTAATCAATTAAGTTATAAACACTCACCATTTATTAAATTCTTAAATTTTTTATTCTTAAATAATATGAAATTATCTTAATATAATCTATTGATTAAGAATAAAATCCGTCAAAACTCATACGTACATATGATGATGATGATGATCATCATACATTTGAGTTTTGAAGAGCAATTATCAAAGCACATACCACATACAATCATTACCCTATTGCTTACAATACCAGTTATTGTAAAAGAGGCCAAATTCGTAAAAGTAGCAAAAAAGATTAGTGGGTAAACAAGTAATTAATAATTTCAATAAATTACAATTAGTGGTAATTAAATGCTAATATTCAACCCCTTAGGAATCGATCTATCAGGATTATCGCTTAATCTTGTGCATTAGCGTCCAAGTTTTACAGCCCCGACTCCTCTGCTGTTGTTTTCCTCGGGAGTCGAGCATTTATTTTATTTTTTTTATAAAAAAATTTCTACTGACATTCAATATTTTTTAATGATTTTTGGTTATTAGTTATTACTGTTAATTAGTATTTTTATATTCAAACCCCGTTTGTAAGCACGACGGTTACAGCTCAATTTTGATAAAGATGGACGGCTGTGATCTTCCCAACGTGTATCCAACTTTACAGAACTCTGCCCATTCGGTTTCTCTTTCTACTTAATTTGCCACGTAGGATTCACGAATCACGAGCGAGTCTATTGTTAATTAAATGGATTTTTCATGGATAATAAGCATTCTCAACGTTGACATATATATTTTGTTGACTTTTTTTTTTTATCTCATTATAATTGTTTATTTTGTGCTGTAAATATTATTTTAGGTTATATTTAGTTCGAGGAACTCCAGGTGTTTAATTTGAAAAAATAAATTAAAATTATAAATTTTTATTTAAAAAAGTGATTTTATTGAATTCTTCAATAAGTCCGAGATTTTATGAATTTTTTTATTTATTAATATATTTTTTAATTTTGATATATTTAATTTCATAATAAATAGTAGAGGTGAAATCAGTTTGATTTGATCAATTTGAAAAATTATATTAAATTAAATAAATATTTTTACTTTGAAATTTTTTTAAATAAAATTATTTATTTAATTCGGTTTAAATACTTTTGATTTATTAATTTCAAACTAAATATATTTTTTATAAATTATTATTATTTTATTATAAATTTAGAATATATATATATATAAAATGTTGATAATAAAAAATTTTAAAAACAATTCAATATTATACGATATAAAACTTATCTATTCCATTAATTAATACACCTAAAACTTATATTTTTTCTCAATAATTAATTTTTTTATTTATCTTTAACTATTTTCATAAATGTCATTTTTTAAATTATAAATTAATATTTGGTTAAAAAATATGACTGTATATAAAATAAAATCAATTATATTTAAGTATAATAATAATAAAAGGCTATATATATAATTTTGGTTCGATTCGATTTGAAATTGTGAAAAAAAAAATTATAAATTAAATTAAATTTTTAATTTACCATATTTTTCAAATTAAATTAAATCCAATAAATTATATAACCAACAATTTAATTTAATTTGATCGATTTGACTTTCACCTTCAATAAATAAAAATATTATAAATTTATAAAATTCAAATCATATATTCTTAATCCTATATAAAAAGTTATCAAAATAAGTTAAAAAAATAATTATGGGGCATTTCATGTGATTTATTTAATTACTTGAGAAGAAGATTTGATGGCTGTTAGGAATAGCTATATATCAATTAACTATATTCAACACCACAATAGTTAAACCAAATTCGTTTTATTAGCAAATGCAACAAGAGTTAATTATAATTATAAATAAAAATATTAAATCTGTATGGGAATGATGAATGTCGGCGTTTGTTACCACGTGGCAAACATCAAGGAGTATAGACTGAGCATTTAGTGGGACCAATGTTTTGGTGGACACCAATCCCTATTAAGCTTCTTCCAACAATGGATAAGGTGCCACAATGTAATTGGTAGATATTTTTATTTTTATTTTTTTTTCCATTTTTTTTTTTACTGTTTTGCTTGGATTAAAAGGAAAGCCTGAAAAAGAGAGGGAACCTAGGCCGTTACTTGGCGTGGATGATGGTTTTGTTTTACCAGAGATTTTTTTTTTTTTTTTCAGTTTTTAATTTTTAAATAATTAAGTAATTAAGTATTATTAATTAATATTTTTAATATATTTTGGGTCTAAAATGCACGTGACGGAGCAGGGGGAGTTGTCAGTAAAGCATGTGAGTGCTTCGTAGCCGTAGTCAAATGACACGTGGCGATGATCCGTTGCTTTTTACCTTTCTACGGTGCTTCCTATTAGTGATAGATCATAGATACATACATGCGTCTTTTTAAAAATTTACGACATGTAACGTGAGAGCACGTGCCAGTATCTCACGTGAGAGTTGGCATCGCACGTGTGTTACCTCCCTATTGTGATTTTGCGGTACTGCAAGTATACAGGTCGCGTGACAAGTAATAATGATGAGTAAGTATCGTTCCCACGAGAAAGGGATCAACGAATCACTCCTACTTATTGTTATTATTTGAAAAATAATAAGGTTGGGTGAATTTTTAGCAAATAAGTTAAAATAAAGATAAGATAATAAATTTGAAAGAGAAAATATGATTTGTAAAAATCAGGATTAAGATTTCATTAATAGGCAATCATCCAATCTTGACGTTCTCCTTAATTAGATTCGATTATTTAGGATTAATGACCAAATTTCCCAAAATTATGTTAAACCCTCTCTCAAGGCGAATTATAAATATTTATGCTAAACTTAAGTCTACTCTCGTGATCTTAAGACATTAACATAAACTCATTAAGTTCTTTGGATAACCCTTACAAGGATCACAAAGGAATGTCTTTATCTCTAAGCAACACGTTCCCTAGGTCTATTAATTTCACGAACCAATTTTATGTTTCCACTCTCGCTACTTCACATAAAATCATTAATTAGCAAAATTAATGGCCAGTTAATCTCACTATTTTAAAAGCCCAAAATTAACAGATTAATCCTAAGTAATTTTCTCTAATTAATTCAAACGTCAAAATCCAATAATTAACCTAATGAATCCATCTTAACCCTGAGAAGGTGTTTAGCTACTCATACTGAAAATTAAAAGAACAATAATTAAAATTAACAATTCAAAACTCATCTCAATAAGAATTATCAATAAATCAATGATGCAATATTGTAATAAAGTACTCCTTACAAATACTGAATGGTAGAAAATAAATCTTGAAATAAATTCTGCATAAATCTTAAGTCTCCAAGGAAAAATCACAGAAATCCAGTTCCTATGTTTTTGTGGAATTCTTGGCGACTGCTAAAGCTCTCCAAAGTTCCAATCTCTTTCTTGGGAGTTTAGGGTCCCTCTTTATAGCCGAAAGATGTGCTTGACTTCCAAAAAATCATAAAATTTCCTCGAAAAATGGGTCCTGCCTGTTAAAAATTGGGTCTTGATAAACCGGTTAGCGCGTGAATGAATTGTATAAGCGCTAACCAGGTCCTTCTACGAATAACCGGTTTGTCACCTCAAGGTAACCGGGTTACCCGGTTATAGAGTCTGTGACTCGCAGCTTCCTATGCCAAATTCGTCTACTTTCTTTCCTGCGGCTTGGTTGATCTTTGCTTAGCGGTCCGACTCTCCTTGTATCATATTCAAGTCAATTCCTTTTGCCAAATTTTCATCTGTACAAAAACTAAGATTTGGGATGCAATTTATCCTTATTAGCAATTTATTATCAAACACACAAATTATTCCAGATTTTTGGATAAGTTATTTCTAAAACTAAACTCTACTCACCTAATAATTAAATTCAATTAAAACTTACATTAACTAGTTACAATGGGTTAAAAAGGAATTAAAATAAGTATAAATTATTTAATATTGTCCCTAATTAAATAGATAAAATATCAACCTAACACTCTCTCCCAGTAATAAGTCACGTGGGATGGAACTACAACTACAAGTTCTATGTTAGCTTTCAAAGTGGTTGTTTGAGATTAACGAACAACATCAGTTGTTTTTTTTTCTTTCTTTGAAACAAAGTGAGTGATGAATCCTCAAATTATACCACTTGAAGTACTGGCATATGGTAAAAATATACTTTTCTATCTGTTTAATTTATTTTTGATTTTCTCATAAATCTTTTATTATGTGTATTATATAAATATTGACTATATTATTTCAGTTAAATTGTGTGAATTTAAATCGAAAAATGATAATCATCATTTTCTTATAGGAAAAAATTTATATTTTTCAATAATTTTTAAGCGATTAATTTATTTTATGAAGATATTTTATATTGAGATATCATTTAATTGGTGGTTTGAATCAGATTATACCGTGATTAACTTATTTAGAGATTTTTTTAATTAAATAAAAATATCAATTTATGATAAATATAAGTTTGAATTTTCAAGTTGAAATCTAATTAATTAAAAAATATATATACAAACTATAATATGAAATTATTACTTTTTTACAAAATCATAGATAGTTAAGTTATAAGAATATTGAAAATTTTAATCTCACTTCAAACTTATATAATGGTTATGATTTTTCTAACTGAGTGTTTTTTATATAATGAAATTTTTCTAATGAAAATAATTATTTTAAATAAAATATAATTATAAAATAATTATATTATAAATAAATTAATATAAAAAATAACTGAATGAATAATTTTTTTTTTTAATAAAATCATATTTCGTTATAATCATTATTATTATAAGTTATAGCAGACAATTTAGATATTTAAAATTTTCAAATGCTATTACCACCATTTTATATCAAAAGCACATTAAAAATTAATTAATTAAATTATATATATATATATATATATATAAAAAGAAGAGAAATTAAAATGTATATTTATCATCCTATTAAACTTGCGATATTTGTCATAATTAACCAGAAGACGTGAGAGAGGCCTAGTTTAGTCCGACCGGCTTAAAATTCAAGCCCATTTGATTAGCTATGCTTTTTTCTCTTATAAAAGAAAAAGGCACATCCCCAATACCAACTTACCAACTGAGCACAGTCAAGCAGGTGCACCCATTATTCTTGGAGGCTATGGTAGTTTCTGCCTTCACATTTATGCTAGTTAACAGAACCGAAACCACCTTTCTCGCATTATTCATTTTTCTTTTTAATCATATCAAGCAAGTAATTCATAATTATATCTCGCGGGGGTTGGTGGATTAGTGGCGAAGAAACTCAAAATTTGAAGCTAGATCTAATGGAGAAGAAGAGCAAAAATCCAGTGGAATGGCTAAATCTGATGGTATCGGAGCCTTTTTATCTCTTCCATTTCCTCGCTTTCTTCTCTTATTTCATCGTTCGTAGCTCCGCTTCTCCCATCCTCTCTCCTTCCATTTCCCACCGTCTTCTTCATCGGGTATGCAATTTTTTTTTCGTTCATTTGTGTGTTAGATTTTTTTTCTTTTCGCAGAACTGATTTTTTCTTCTTTTTTTTTTCTCTGTTTATGCAGGAGATTCAAGCGATTCTGGCTCTTGCTGTCTTAGCTGTTACTAAGGTTGAGCTTAACTTCTCTTGGTAAAAAATTTTAGTTGCGTTGTTAGAATTTTGCATTTTATCAAATTTTATACTTAAGTATGGAAATTTTCTGTATTGTGCTAAATGATCCATGTCGATTCTGGGTATTGAAAGGAGTTTTTTTAAGTTTTTTAGTATTTAAAGATGTCATTTTTTAGGCTATAATTGTTTTCTGATTTGTGATGATATTGTTTTTTTTTTCTGATTTGTGATGATATTTTTTATTGACCCTTTTTAATTAAATTTGGTATCATTTGTAAACTTGTGTTAGTGTAGTTTTGCTAATTCTAGGTCTTTCTTGATGTTAAACAGATGGTGAAAGATCAAACTTGGGAGGCCTTTATTGCTGATTTGCTTTTTTTTGCAAAGGTGGTTAACTCAATGCTTTTTTTTCTTCCTATTTTTGCAGAAATTTGTTTTACTTTTTACTGGTAATATTGATTGCATTGATACAATTGTTCAAAAATGGAAGATTGTTGTTTTATATTGGCCATACACATTGTTAATCCGCATGTTGTTGGCACAATGTCCACTGTGGAATTGATAAGTCAGACCAATTATTAGGACATGACTAATTGTGGGAAGTATTCTAACAATGTGAAATGCAGTGACTCTGTCAATGGTCTATAGGTATTGAATGTTAGACATAAAGCATTAGAAAAATATTGAACTATTGTCCATTTTTCCCCCTTTTTTAATAGCAAGTGCCTATGAAGGGCAGAAACCGAACTTGGTTATCATTCAAATTATTTTAGCGGTCACTTGAGGTGTCTACTTCTTCATATGAGATTCCACCAATTAACACATAGCGCCCGACTTACCTGTCTGAACCATGCTATTTTCTTATACCACTCTAACTTGAGTTATATAACTATATTTCAGATTCTTCTTGTTGCCGTATCTTTGATTTTGGATTACCACTTGGCTCTATGGTACATATTGATATTTTCAGGTAGACATTTCGTTTTTACGTTCATTTTTCTTTTGTGGGTTGAGAAATTAGGGTTGCTTTTTTTAGTATATCCTGATAATGAGTCGTGCTTTCTTATGTTTGAAAGTCAATGCTTTAGGCTTTCTAGTCTCAGTGAGCAACATTTTCTAAATACTGCTTGCCAATAACATTTGTTAGTATTTATTCTTCTTCTTTGTTTTTGTTCACTTGTTCCATTTGATAACATGGCATTGATAGGCTTTGTGCTTTAATCTAGATGAAAAGCCATAGCAAAGTTAGTATTGATTAGCTTAAGTTTAAGTTACTTCCATATTGATATAGTGAATTTTTCTCTTATTCAAATGCTCTTTTGTTGTGTTTGTTTCCTTTTGCAGTTATATATATCTTAACACAACAGCCTGCATCCCAAGGACTAGGTATGAAATGAGTCTGGATCCAAACTGAATATATGCAATTTATGAATTATGGCAGCAACTTGCAATATGGGGTCCTTCAAAATTCTTCTTTTCTGCCTAACTATATCTTCATTTTTCCAGGTACTTCAAACAAATTAACACCGCTGCAATTGGAAACCTTGCTGACAGAAGGGAATACATCAAGATTCTGGTTGGTTGGTTCCTGGAACTTGTTCTCAACATTTCTAATTTTCATAAATGATCAATGTGTAGACTTTCACCCATAGAAATAAACACGGATTCCTTACTGTCTGCAAACTGTTGATTGTCTGGAAACTTGTGGTTTGTGATTAGTGTTTGAGTTCCATATTTTCCTAAAATTTAAGCATTGGGCAGCACCAAATTTCTCCTTCAATGCTATATGCTTGTTGGATCTGGGACTAGACAAGGGATGGAAAATTAGCTCATATCTTTTAATTTTGGAAGAGCTGATATATTTGATGATTTGTTTGTTCTTTATCAGGTAGTTAGATCACTTATTCCCTTGGTTTTCCATTTTGCTAGATTACAAATAAATTTTGTTCAGATAAAGTCACAGAAAGCTATCCTTGAAGATATTGGGTATTAGCGCTATTAAAGAGTTTAACTTGGCTGTTTAATATGCAAAATTCTTGTTTATCTCTCTATTGCACTAGGTCCGGTGGATTCACTGTCCTTATTCATTTTATAGTTTTAAATGAGTGACAAACTTAATTCTGGCAGGTAGAATTTCACACTCTCTGTTCATCTGCTTGTATCCGTGCAAGTCGGTGTTTTCCTGAGCTCTCAATTGTGTGAGTTTTTCCTTTTCTATGATTTGTTGCATGGATCTTTTCTGGCTTTTTTTTTTTTTTTTCTTTTTGCAAGTGGGGGATGGGCATGAGAGAATGAAAATTTATATTTCCTTGTAATAGATTCTCAAACAAGAACTTATCATTTGGAATGGTTGATCTTGGCCTCTTCCCAAATGCAGCAGAAAAATTTGGAATATCTCTCGGTGGTAAATAATGTCTCGTGAGCTTATTCTAGCGGATATTTTCCATTTTTTGTTCAATTTTTCAATGGTAAAAGAGACTGTAAGTGGACTTTGTACCTGTAGGAGGCATGTGCCAGCTTCCTACTTATATATTATTCGAGTATGCTGCTGAGGTTACACGCTTTCCGGAGTGGGATTTTGAAGCAAAATCTTCACATCCTCCAGTCACTAAGGTTCTTTCTATACATATCATTTCTAAAACAACTTTTATGTTGAATACTTGAATGTTTTTTTATTATCCTCCAGTGACGGCTAACCCTTCTTCGTAATTCCTTAAGATGGAGAGTCTTGAGACGATAAGTGATTGCTTGAAAAACTATCGACAACTATTGTCTTTGTCCTTAAAATCTATAAAAGTAATTCTATTTGAGTACATGATATATAATGCAATGTGTCAATGAAATGGGCAATTGGTTGTACTAATATATTTTTAGTCCCAAACTATGGCGCACCTTATGTATTGCATGTGAAAGCAAATGTAGCAACTTTTTATGGAATTTTTTGGTTTCTCAACTGAGATAAAACATCCAAATTTTACATAAATAGCCAAAATCTCTGTTGTTGCATAAACTTCATGTGCTTGATAATTAGATGAAACCATAGTTCATACTTCATAGGCAGTTTTTGTCCTATAATTTAAAATTAATGAAATTTTAGTTGTATTGCATGTATTGCTCGTGTTCTAGATATTTTGTTCAAAGTGATTTGACTGATGTTGCTTTATATTTCTGTATCATTTTTTGCAGAGACTTCTTTGCAAACATTTCGAACTGGATCGACATCTTCTTGAGTATATCAACAATAAATAGATTATGTGGCGGAGTTCAAATTCTTCATTCTCTCCAAAACACAACCACGGTGGTGGGAAATCGTTTTGAACTCTTATTGTTCATATATATATATATCATTTTAGACATAAAACTAGCTTAGAATTTGTATAATGGCCAATATAGACAAATCTCTCTTTCTTGTTTTGCCCTCCTTTTCATGTTCTTTTTAACTAAGGGCAAATGAAAGCATAATGAAATAGCAAAATTACTTCATATTGGATGTTCAAGAGCAGGACAGGCCCACTTTGTGGAACTGATTGATGATCTAGAGTTTATATGTAATAGTTAATATTTCCTCTCTGGGCAGCACAACAGTAGTAAAGACAACTTGATAAGAACTGGTGATAAACTCTTAGTGGGCTTTAACTTTTGTATCAAGTTTGTTTATTGCTTTTAGCTATCGTCTGATGCGAAAAAGTTATTTCTAGAAAAACATGTTGAGAAAATAAGGTAAAAACAAATCACTTTAAAAAAATTGAACAATAAATAAATTTAAAAGAATATTGATACTAAAACAGGCTTGATGCTGTCTCACATGATGGCCGAGCGATCAAGGCGCAGCATTGGAACTGCTATGTAGGTTTTTGTTCGATAAAACATATTTTCATTTGTTTTTTCTTTTCTTAAAAATCATGAAGACTGGCTTGCTCTATGTTAATATTGGAAAATTCTTATGTTAATATTGGAAAATTCTTATCTGTATTGGATGTATAGATTTATATCATATATCAAATCAATAAGTAATAATATATTTTAGTCAAATGATTTTTTCTCTATTTTTTTTTAAATAAAAAGATATTTTTATTTTATTAGATTAGTGTATACAGTTAGTGCAGACAATAATTTCAGTTAATATTATCTTATAAATTTTAGGAATTTTGATTTAGTTTGTGTTTGAATCTTGGATTTAGGAGGAATTTTTATACAAAACAAAGAATTATCCTTAATGTATAGTTGATGATTAAAATTCTGATGTCTAAAGAAAAAAACACCAATATCTTTTTTTTTGTTTTACGTATTATTTTTTTATTGAATGGATACATACACCCAATACAGAGAAGTCTTTTCATATCCTGAACATGAAAACTATTGTGCTTACCAAAAACCCAAGAACTGAATTTGGGTTTGTAGCCCATGGGCCTGAAACATAACATATTTGGGCTTGGTATGGACTATTAAAGTTGTGAATAATAAAAAAAATTGTGCCACATCATTGGGCCCACCTGCAAAAACCGAGATTTGCATCACAGAAAGTGACGCCGCCGAATATTCTTCTTTGAATTAAAAATTTTATTTTATACAGAGATATTAATAAATAAATTAATTAATTAAATTAAATTAAATGGAGAGGTGTGAGTGTGACAGTGGCCAAATCATTATAAAAGCTTAGGCAATTAGGTGGGGCCAGTCCTCTATTTCCCCGCCGCTTTGCGGGCCCCAGAAATAACTTGTCGGCCCACGCTGAGGCCCTCTTTCTCTCACTTTTACTCACCTTGTGCTTGGCGTGCCGGTTCTTTTTTTGTTTTGGACCATGTTTGCCTCCTCCTTATTTTTTTTAACACAAGGTAAAAGTTAAAACCATGGTAATTCTACAAGTAACCTTACTATTGAATTTTATAACAAATAATCATAGTTAAAATAAATATTTTATTCTAAAATAATCTTAAAAAAAATGAATTAATAGATAGTCAAAAATAAATAATTAATTCAAAATAATAATTATAAATTTGATGGTTGAGTTAATAATTTATTTATATAAATTTTTTTTATAAATTAAAATATAAAAATAATTCTTTTTTTAATTAAAATACTTGTTGTGCAAAAAAATTTCACATTCTATAAATTTTTTTTTTTATAAAACTATGCAAGATTATGTAATACACTTTTTTAAATAAGACATTTCACAAATGTTATAAAGGGATAGACAATCTCCGGTTCATATTTAATCGGTCAATCATTCCTAATTTATATTTTTATTGAAAGAATTTCTTTTATAATTATTTACATAAAAATTCATAAAATATTGAACCTCATAGCCTTTTATCATGATTTCTATCGTAAGTTATTTTTAGTTTCATTTTTTAAATGGAGTTGACCACTCCATTAAAGGTAGTGGTTCACTTATCTTCTTATTTTTTTTTTTCATTTTCTGTAAAAAATTACTCATTATCACCATTAACTGTTCATCACAGTTAATGGTGAAAGGTATGTATAGAGATTTCTAGATTTACTCTCAAAATATAAAAAATTCACCATCTGAATTTGAGAGAAAAAATTAAAAAATTAACTCTGTAATTCATAGTTATTCATGCAACAACGATAAGTAATGGCTGGAGGTATTTATGATTTAATTTCTACTACATTATGTTATATATATAAAATATGATTATTTTTTATTAATTTTATTTTAACTATTCATATTTTATATAATTTGCTATCATTGTATATTCTGATTTACTACTGTGCAAATAGCACAACCTGTTGCAATTTGAGCAGCAAATGGTGTTCCTCTTCTTGTATATTTTATGTGATAATCTAAATTCTTCAAAATACTTAATACCAAGTGTAAGTTTGGAAATAAATAATGAGTTGATAAATAAGATTTCTAATTTTTTAATTGATGCTATGAAATAATCCTTTTAATAGATGAGGGGATAAAGCGACGTCGTGTCACAGTAAAGCAAGACGAGAAGCAGTGAACGGTGGTGGCGTGTGAAAAGTCCGTTCCGTTGACGAAATATAAAAGAAAAAAGAATAAAAAAAGAAGTCCCGCTACCGAATCTATTTCTCAACACAACAGAATTTCCTTTTTCTTTTTAACACGCCGAAAGATTGTGACACGCGTTCTGTTCTTAGTGGTCCCCGTTCCCATCTACCCACGCGATCTGGTGTTCTTGAGAAACATGCCAGTGGTCCCTTTAAAATCTCACTAATTTTCCATTTTACCTGCTTCCGTCATCTCCTACCACGTGTCCTTTTAATGATTTTCTATATAAATTTAGAGAAAAAAATTAAATTAATTTTATATTATTTATTTATTGAACTCATAAATAATTTATTTATTAATATTAAGTAATTAAATTTTTATTTTTTCATATTACATAGTAAAAAATAAAATTAATAAAAAATTATATAATAACAATGTACAAGTTATTAAAAATTTTACTGTAATATATAAAACTTAAAAAATTTCAGAATGAAAAATCACTCTCTCTTTTTTTTATATAACTTTATTCATTTTTATAACAAAAATTATTTTTAATTTTTAATTTTTTAAATTATGAGAAATTTTATTTTTATAATTAAAAAATCGTCAATATGAAAAAAACATTTTTTTTTTCAAGTATATGCTGAAGTCAAACTCAAATTTCAGTTTATTTAATGTCATGAATAACATAATTAAAACTTGTTTTTGACTTACATTTTAAATTGCAAAGTTGGAAAAAGAAGAGGTTTTAATTGAAAATAAATATTATTTTATTGATTGTGTGAATTCTTATATCCCATCTTTTATTTTATTGTAACTGAAGTTTACTTTTATTTTTATAAATAAATTTCATAAAATATTATGAAATTTATTTACAAATTTATAAATTTATATTTATTTTAAATTTAAATTTATTTAAAATTTTAAATAATTAAATTAAATTTTATTAAAATAGTTAATATAATCAAATGAATTCCATAATTTTAAATTAATATATTTTAAAAACTAAAATAAAATATCTTTATTAATTTTAAAAATAATACTTTTAGTAACAAAGTCATTAAAAAATCAATACTTTCATTGTAGTTGAATGGCTGCGTAATAACTTGAATTTTTATAAATTTCAAATTCTGATTTTATAAATTTTTTATTTATTTAAGATATATATATTTTGGTGATGAATATATAATACTGAAAATATTCATAAAAATAATTATTGAGATTTTTAATTGATTATAATTTTGAAGAGTTTACAAAAAATAAAAAAATAGTTTATTTCTTCTACTAAATATTATGAAATTAGCAAAATATATGAATAATTTTATAATAGACTATAAATTTATAAATTTGAAGGAAAATATTAACAATTAAGTATATTTTTTTATCAATTTATTCTATGCTATTTATTTATATTTTGGTGATTTTAAAATTTAAATTACACATATATATGTACTGTGGTTGAAACCTCTAACTTAATGGTTTTTTCAAGTTATCTTTAACCCCCAAGCAATTTATTTTTGCACCACCATCATCAATGACTTGTCCATTCTCTAGTGAGAGAAAAAGAGAGAGAGAGAGAGTTATCAGTAGAAATGTCAATATGCCGAGTTTATAATAAAATTTAAAAAATTTAAAATTAATTTAATTAAAATAAAAATATACATCTAATTATTTATTATGTTTTGAGATGAAGTAAAATAGAATGGAGCGAATAATATTTATTTATAATTTTTTTTTTATTTTTAAAAAATATTTTAAATATTATTATATTATATATATATATTCATATATATATTTTTTTATATATCTATATAATATAATTTATAATTTATATATAAAAAATAATTTTAAATGAAATATAAATATAATAATAAAAAAAAATATATATATATATAATATAATCCAACCTGACTCAAATTCTACTCGAATTAAAATTAAAAAATTTGCTTGTAACGGATAAAATCATCATTCATAATCATCGGAAACCATCCACCTCCAGCCATTGGTGTCTTGCACCCACCATCAATGACTTGACCATCTTCTTGCACCTATTACAATTGAAGTTAATTATTGATCGCTAACAATCATAAATTAGCTGTGGGCAGTTAATAGTAAAAAATAGGAGGGTTAAATATTAAATATTCAAACAGTTGAAAAGTTAAATATTACTTTCTTCATTTTTTTTTTTATTTATGATTTTAAAAATTTATTTATTTATATTTTTAATTATAATAATTTAATTTAAAATAAGATTAATAATATAAGATTAAATAAGTCATTTTAA
The DNA here is from genome assembly GCA_948193065.1 of Aleurites moluccanus. NCBI lineage: Eukaryota > Viridiplantae > Streptophyta > Magnoliopsida > Malpighiales > Euphorbiaceae > Aleurites > Aleurites moluccanus. The sequence continues at coordinate 18,203 of CANXYC012316399.1, forward strand.
ATATAATTAATAAATATTTTAATATATGTACAAAATTTTAAATGACAGATAAAAAAAAAACGGAGGGAATAATAATTAGAGGATCAAGTATTAATTATAAATTATAATTTTTAATTTTTAATACTTTGATTAAAATTTTGAAATGCTAAATATTAAAAATAAAATAAATTGAATTTATTATTTTTATATATAATATTTATAATAATATTTACACAAAATGTCAATTCAATTTTATTAATAAAATTTAATTTAATTTTTCTAAATGAGTTTATTTTTCAAATGGAGTCTATTAATAAAATTAAATGAGTTTTTAATTTAATTTTTCTAAATAAGTTTTTTTTAAAAATTAAATTTTATTAACCTAAATGTGAATCAAACAATTACATATATATATATTAGATTTAAATGAGTTTGGGAATGTACTTGTTATATATATATATTAGATTTAAAGGATTTGTTATTTTAAAACAATGGAGATTCTCATCTAATTTAATAATTCAACTGCAAAGTACTCAACGATATCGAATACATGCAAGATGGAGCAATTATAAATAACAGAAAGAATCTCAGCTTGAAGAGAGAAAATAAAAAATAAAATAAAAGCACTAATAATTAAGATTCTCTATGAGAAAAAAAATAAACTTATTTTTATTTAGATTAATTAATCTGATATCTTTATATTTTTAAGTTACACTAGATCGTTTATGTATTTTTAAAATTATATTAAAATATTTTTATATTTTACTTTCATTAAAAAATAAAATATTTCTATTAAAAAATTCATTAAATCAATATAAAAAATTCATAATATTTTTTATTTTCATTTTAATTTTCACTGTTTTTAATTCCACTCACTTCCTAAACCATTTAGTTCCACCACCTCCACTATTTCTTCACAGTTACCACTACAGAAAATGCAAAATTGTGTAAAAACTCTGTTGCCATTTGAATTTGAACCAGCATCATTCAACCTCATGCCAATTCAAAAGACACTAAGGCATCAAGACAAGCATATTGAACCTGATCAGGAGTAAGCCACATACTGTACCATCTACTCATAGTGACCCTCTTAGGCCATCTCCAATGCCACTATAAAGTGGCGTTTTATATATTTTACAGTAAAATGATTCTTTCGATCAGACTTTATTTTATCAATGTAAAATAATATAATGAATAATAAAATATCAAATTTAGTATTTTATTATTCATTAACGTCATTTTTTTTATTTAATTTTTCTATATATAAAATTTATAAATAAGTTCATTATTTTTTTGATTTTTATTATTTAGTTTTTAATTTATACAAATAATTAATTTTAAAAATTTTAATTTATAAAAAAACCCTATTATATTTAATTATAATTTTCAATAAAAAAATTTCAAATATATATATATATATATATATATATTCTTATATAAATATTTAAATTAAATACAAACAATAAAATTAAAATTACCTAAATTTAAAAAAAAAAAATCACATTTTAAGAAAACTAATTAATTTGAACATATAATATAAGAATTTGAAATAATATAAATTATAAATACTAATTATTATATTAGATTAATAATTAAATTTTTTTAATAAATATGTAAAATATTAAAAAAAATTATTTATGAATAATTAGTAAAATATTATAAAATAATAAAGAATTATAATAAATTATATAAAATAGATAAATTAAATATAAATAAATATTTTTTTTTGCGTAAAAATTAATATTAAAAATAAAATTACGATTAAAAATAAAATTATTATTTAAAGTGATATAAATTATAAAATATATAAAATTAATAATATTTTAGTATTTTGGATTCGTGACGGCCTTAGCCTCATGAATCTCCTTCCCAAGAACTTTCTTCACCAACTACGTTAATCCAGCATTCTTCGATTCATTGACTCCTAACCTCTCTACGACCAAACGCCCTAAATCTACCACATTACCCACACTAAACCCATAATCCTCCACCAGCTTTTCAACATCTCTCTCAATTCCAACCTCTACAAACACAAAATTCTTATTTTTAAGGAAATCAATAAGAGATTGTGGGATAGTTGGGGAATACAAGAGCTGAAAGATAAGGCATATGTGGCTAATGCAGAGTTGTAGATTAACAATTGGGTTCTCGATATGGCAGTTGAAATTATGACGCCACTCGACGTTTAAGCCAACAATTTGGTGATTTAGTTGTTGGGTTTCGATACGGCATTGATATTCTTGATGGGTTACCAATACTTCATTTTCTTGAGAAAAAAAAAAACAGAGAAAAAGTGAGGAAAAAAGATTTTAGAGAAAAGTACAAGGTACATATAGAGTGAATAAGAGAAATTAAAGAAAATGAAAAATGGGGTTTGGTGCTGTATGAGAGGCGGAGGAAACGAGGGAAGAAGAAGGTACTGTACGATGAAGAAGAAAGAGGATATTTTGAATATTAAAATAAATATTTTAATTAAATTAAATTTTTTTATTTTTGAATGATGAAAAAGTAAATGAAAAAATATCATTATTCAATTAAAATAAAATATATAAATATTTTAATATAATTTTAAAAATATAATATTAATTTCATATAATTTAAAATATATAGAAATGTCATAATAATTAATTTTTTTATTAATTTTTTTATTTTTATATATATTAAGTAAAATGATTAATTTAATTAAAATAATAATTTTTATTTTATATTATTAAATAATAATTTTATAAATAATTATTATTTAATGTCAATTTTATAAATTAATAAAATATTATAATTAATAAAATTTTATTTAATATTAAATTTCATTATTTATAAAATTTTAATAAAAAAATAATAATATAATAAGTTGACTATTTTATCATATTATTTTTTAATTAAATATTTATAATATTTTATTTAATTCAATAAAATAAAATTAATTAATTATCTATTGATAAAAATATAATGTAATAAAATATTAAATAAGAATATATTAATAAATTAATATATTATTATTCTTTAAAAAAAATAAATCATAATTTTAGACAGATAAAAAATAAAATAAATTTATTTTTTCTTGACCGAGATAATAATAAAAAGAAAAAAGAAATATATTTATAAAAAAAATATATACATTTAATAAATTGAAACGACAGTTCAAAAGGACATGGTAATAGCTTCCAATATTACTATAAAAATTGTAAACAGTTTTCTAAAATATAATATAAAAATTAAAATAAAAAAGAAAAAAAGAACACGCCTGAGGTTAGGTGGTGAAGAGCACGTTGTAAAAGTAAAGAGAGAGTCTTCACGCGTGCGGGGGCCACGAGTTTTTGGGTCCCACAAGAAGTGGACCCCCGTCGGATATTGTCTGGTAGCGTCAAGCACAAGCTACAACTAACAATGCACCCCTTGTCATCGTTTCATTTTTTTTTTTGGGGTATTTTCATCATTTCATAGGTTAATTAACTTTCTTTATTTGTTTAATTTAAAAACAAGATAAAAGTTTATTTCTTTTTAATTAACATATCTTTTTTAGACATTGAAAAAAGTTTGAATATGAATTTATTTTTTATTATTTAAGTTTATTTTTTTAAAATTATTTGATATTCAATAAACACATTAAATTCAAATTAAATTTAAATTCAGATTGAATAGATTTATAAAAAGATAAAATTCTTTCGTATAATTTTTTTATTTAAAAATTTAAATTTAAAATTTTATTTAAAAAATATCAAACTTCTAGTTACTCATAATTATTGAGTTTGAATATTATATATTAATGTATAATATAATTAGTAATTAAAAAAAAGTTATTAATTATATTATATACATTAGTATACAATATATATATTATATAATCATAAATACATTAAATTCATTTAAATTTATAAAAAATAAATTTTATATTTAGTTAAGTGAAGTTATATTGAATTATCAGTCAATACTTTTAATTTTTTTATTAAATATTCAGATTTTTTTTTTGTCTCGTTTTAAATTTTATTTTTTATTTTATATTTTTTTAATGTGATATATTATTTATGATAAAAAATTAACAGTTAAAATATTTAAAAAAAAAAGTGATATATATATATATATATAAAGTATAAGATTGAATATGAAATTGAAAATAGAATAGAGTGGTGGCACAAATTTTCATCCCAGTAGTGGGTATGCTATTACTTTTACCATCCGACGCCATTTTCACAGCCGTTGACATACATTCAATTATAATTTTACTATAATATTAAAAAACATTAGTGGTACAAAAATGAGATTTATCTTTTGATTTAGGCCAGTGTTGATGTTGCTTGTCCACACCTTATCTTCCTTTTTTTTTATTAATCTTACTTACTGTTTGTTATATACATATATAGAAAATTAAAAAAATTTATACTATTGTTACTTGTCGGCTCAAACTCAAGACTTCAAAATTACAAAAATGATTCAATATTATTATACTAAAAATTCATTAATAATGCATTAAAACATAATCTAGTATTAAATAAGAATACAGTTTGATCAATTTAATAAATTTAAATTCGACTTATTTTCTTTGTGTAAAAAAAAAAAAAAATAATAATAGTAATAAATTATTAAAGTTCTTATTTTCTTTCATTAATTTATGTTTTATTATAATGTGAATTATATAAAAAAAATTGTATAAGGGAGAAAGCAGAGTATTTATTATAAGCCTTTTTATTCCAAAATACATAGATAGGAATAAGAATGTAATCAGGAAATTTTATTAGGGAATCAAAATTAAATCAGGAAAAAATTTTAGTATTATAAATTATATATAATTTTTTTGAGGGGATTAATTAAAATTTTTTATATAATTTTAATTCTATTAAAAAGAGTCAAAACTAAAATAGTATAATATTTTAATAATATAAATTATATATAATATTTTGAGGAGAACAATTAAATATTTATATGCAATTTTAGTATAATTAATTATATATAATTTTTTTGGAATAATTTTTTTTTTTTTTTTTAAAGAGAGATTTTTCTTTGGATGCGGATAGCCACTAGAGTTTGTCTGCCATTGGCATTGCTATAGTTTTATAATGGTGACAAAGGCTAGCATGTCTAACAGAACTTTTCATTTTTAAAGAATATACCTTTTACATAAATAAAAAGTATTTTAATAAACTAGAAGAAAAAATTAATAAATAATATTATGTGATAAAATTAATAAATAAAATATATAAAAATAAGTCAAATTTACTTTTTATTTTAAATTAAATGATAAAATATTTAATAAATTAACTCTTTATTAAAAATAATTTGAAGCATATAAAAAATCGTTAGTATATAAAGTTTCTCTTAACTTTTTTCTGTTTTTCAATGGATAGCCGAATTTGAAAAGAGAAACGAGGTTGGTGACCTTTCATTGACTTTGCTTATTTTGCGTGAATTGCATTTTGCCATTGACTCATCATATAATAAAAAGCTATATTAATTCCTTTATCATTGGTCTTTATTTTTTATTATCACTTGTATGGATGATAACTGAATTCGTCCCATGGGGTATTTGTTTCGCCTGAGTCAAGTTTGTGTTGAGACGATATAATCTGATTATATATTATTTTTTAATTTATAGTTTTTTTTTATATAAAAAATAAATTATATATATATATATGAAATAATTATTTAAAAAAAATAAAAATAAAAAATAGAAATATATATATCAGCTACTTTTTATTACCTATTTGGCTTCACCCCAGAACAAGGTGAATGATTAGACGAATAGAAAAATATATTCATGGGACAGGGATGATAATGAAAAACTCACCCATACCTATTCTATTATCATCTCGAATCACTTGTAATATTATGTGTATTATCCTTAACTTTTTGCTTAATGGTGTTTTATGTAATTGATCTTTGATAGAATTTGTTAAGATATGATATTTCAAAGTGATTGAATACAAAATGTTGAATGAATTTATTTATAATTGAATTCTCTAATTTTAATAATTAATTTTTAAGGTTAACACTCTCATGACTATATATACTTTTAATATTTTTTAACATGTTATTAGAGTTTAATTAATTATTGTATCATCTCTTGATATATCATAAAAATTTAGTTCAATTCTCTTTTTTATTTCAGTGATGGGTGACTCTTTTTCTTGTCTCGGTGATGGGCGATCACTCCGTAGTGAGTTTCATCCAAAATGCTATTTGAGTAGAAGTGTTAAAATATAATATCTCACATTAATTAAATATGAAATGTTAAATAAATTTATATATAATTAGATTCTCTAACCTCAATAGCTAAATTTGAAGGTTAACATTTCCATCACTATATATATTCTTAATATTTCTAACAAAATTAACGAAGAAAAGTTTGCAATTCAAATAGATATAGTTTTGTTTGAACATAATTCATTTCATAAAATTAACTTCTAATAATTTTTTTATTTTTATGAAGCATAAAATGTAGTATATGAATTTGTAACTTCAATCTGTATAACTTCATTAAATTTAATTTATTTATACCCAAAATTTTGAAATTTTGATACGTTATTAGGTTTTATCTAAAATTTGTATTTGATTTATAATTCTTAATTTACAAAGATTTTCTATATGCTTTTGACCATGCTAACAAGATATATATATGGTTGAATATCATTTGTAAAAATTTGTTGGTTTATATGAAATGGCTTCAAAATCCTTTTCATGAAAGAAAGTTCATGCTATCCCTAAATGGATATTTATTTAGTTGAAAATATTATATTTTACCATTATTTTTATATTTAATGAATTATTTATTATTTTTAGTTAAAAAAAATAACCAATGAGGCAATAAAAGTTAAATCACTTAAATTATTGTGTTTATTATTTATTTATTTTTTAAATAATTTTATAATTTTATTTTTTAAAATAATAATTAAATTATTATTATTAAAAATAATAATTAATTATTTAAATTATATAATATATATATTATAAATACCGTGTTAAATATATTAAATTATTATTAATTAATTTATAATATAAGATAATGGACTAAATTTCTCTGGCAATTTCTCCTATAGAGTGGCAGCTTCTCCTGTTAAAAGTCTTTGATACTTTGACAAAATGTTTCGTATGACTAATTAATTAATTTCCAAATTAATGAAGTTGGTAAACAAGACAATATATATATATATATATATATATATATAATAGAAAGAGGTTTAATTTTCAATTTTCAATTATTAACTATTAATTTCTTATCTTTTATGATGACTATCTTAATTTCCTAAGACTTGAAAAAAGAAAAATTAAAAACTTGTCTCTTCATCAAATAGTGATTGAAAAGAAGCTTCGAACTACACAGTAAAAAATTTACATACCTTCTGAATCCTAAGCTTATAAACATATGCCAATGAAATTCCCTTTATTATTATTTTTATATAATTGAGTATCTAATCTCGTAAATATGATAATAATTTTAGTATTATTAATTAAAAAATCTATTAATAATGATATAAACAATTCCCTTTAATCTAATAATTAATTAATAAACATAAAAGAAGCATAATATTATGTGCCTTACATAATTTTTCTAATTATGCAGTATCGTTATATGACTATATTTATAAACTTAATGAATATAAATAGGAGTTTTGAGTTTTTCTCAGTAATATTAATGATTATTTAGATTTATTTAAAATAGACATGTAATAATATTTTAAAATTTAAAAGATATTAAATAATTTTTTAAATATTTAAATAATTAGTTTAAAACGTTATTTTAAAATTTAAAAACAAAAAAAAATAAATATAATAATTTTTTTAACACGATATTTTTAAAATTTTATTTTTAACATAAAATTTATACTCAAAAACCAAAAAAATCATTATATGAAAATTTAATTCTCCTCTTTTATTTTTTAAATAGAACCAAATGTTTAAAGATTCATTAGCTTATATATTAGCCCCAATGATTGTTGTTATTTCTTGAATCTTTTGATCATTTGTGATTGTGAGTTTAAAGATTTGGCTGAGCAAATGGATTGGATTCAAACAAAAAAAAAAAAAAATCTATTTCTTGTTTACTTGGAAGAAGATTCATTTATGGGATGGAAGATGATGATAGCGGAAAGGTATAGTAAAAGTAATGGAGACGGCATGCAGCAAAATCTCATAATTTTGTCCTCTCAGCTCCTAACAAAACCTTCCTCTCCATCATTACAATCTTGTAATTTCCAATTTTTTTTTACCTGAAATTGATATACACAATGAAAGTATCATAATCCTTTTCCTAATTTATGCTCCACGTAAAATAAAAAGGGTGTAAACATATATATATATATTTACGTATTAAATTAATTACATTGATTTAACTTATTATGAGCAAATATGCTTTGATAAAATTTCGAATCTGAATTATCTCTCATAATTACACTTGCCACATATTAAAAATAAATATTTATCTAATACTAATACAAAATTCTTATGAGAATAATTTAATAAAATATTTAATTTAATTTTTTATATATTATGTAATAAAAATATTTAGAATGCTTAATAATTACATTTTTTTTTATGATTAAATCTCATTTATATTTGATATATATTTATTTAATATGATATAATATATAAAATAAAAAATAAATATTAATGATTTTTAGCTAAAAAAAGAAAAAGAAAACAAGTTTAGTATTAAGATAAGGATAATACTTACGTTGTAAATAAGAAGTTTTTTACTACCACCGATCTTATATTTATAAATTTATTATTTCAGTAAAAAAAATTATATTTTATTTTACATATAAATTAAAAAATTTAATTATTTTTAATTTATTAAATTAATTTTATAACTTTTTTTCTAAAATATCATTATCTAAAATATTCTTATTATATACTTTTTAATATTTTTTTATTTTTAATATTTATAATAATTAAAATATTCTTATTTTAGTCTAAATTTATAATTTCAGTATAAAAAATAAAAATATAATTAAATATATAATAATATTAATATGAATTAATAAAAAATATATTTAATAATTATTTATTAAGTTTATATTTAAAAAAGTGAATTATAATTTAAAATAAATAAAAAAAATAAGATTATTTTTTTAAAACAGAGAGAGAATTATTTATTTTGATTACACGCGTTTGTCAGAGAATTTGGAAGCATTTATCCACCTCCCCACAGCTCATGGAAGAGAGAGAGAGAGTGGGATATAAGTGGAAGGGTTGAAAAAAATGGCAGAGAAGTGAAATGAAATGAAACATAGCAGAAGCAGTAAAACCAACAGCAATCACCGTCAAACTGTGCAATACCAACACAACAAAACAATAGCAAAACAAGAAAAAGTAAAGAAAGGAAAGAAAAATAACAATCAAAATTGAAAGCAAAGTAAAGAATAAAGAAAGATAGTATTGATAATGATTTGATATATAGAGGACGTGAACACAAACAAAATAAAGAAAAATAAAACAAGAAACATGCTCTGATATTCTGTCTGGTATTTGGGGTGTTTTCTCTTTTTAACCATCCCAATCCCAATCCCAATCCCTATATCTCACCCAACCCAACCCAACCCATCCTCTCCTCTCCACTTGCCCTTTTTGCCTTTACTTTTTTACTCGGCTCTCTTATAAGTCTCTCCACATTCTTCTCTTTCACATCTCTTCTTCTTCTTCTACACTTTAACCACTTATTATCATGTTCCAGAGATTACTCTGAGAAAGACTGCAATTCTTTTCTATAAAGATTCAAACTTTTTTTTATATATTTTGCCTCTCTGTTTGTGAAGGAGAGAGATATATATTTATATGTAGATAGAGAGAGAAAGACAGAAAACGAGGGAAGGGATACATAATCTACAATTCGTAAGCTTCATGTTATTGATTTGAGGCAGAAGCGGCGGCGACTCGATCTGCGCCGTGTTTCCTGAAACGGTATTTTCTTCTATTTCTTCATTACTGTACTCTTTATGTGTGTTCTCTGTGTTGCATATATGAAGAGTATTTTTCTTGTTTGTTCTGCTTTTGGAATTTTATTGGGTGTTTTAATGGTGAAAAATAAATAATACAGAAGTGATGATGGCGGTAACTTCAACCTGCAAGGATGGAGGAACCAAGATTGCAATGGACAATGGAAAGTACGTTAGGTACACGCCGGAGCAGGTGGAAGCGCTGGAGAGACTTTACCATGATTGTCCTAAGCCAAGTTCTATGCGCCGCCAACAGTTGATAAGGGAATGTCCTATTCTCTCCAACATAGAACCAAAACAGATCAAAGTTTGGTTCCAGAACCGACGGTATTCTTCCTATTCCTCTGCGTTTTTCAATTGTTTTGCTTGGACACATATAAAGAAAAGTTATAGTTTTTACCTTCAATTTTATTTCTTTGTGGTTTGGTTTATACAGATGTAGAGAGAAGCAGCGAAAAGAGGCATCGCGGCTTCAAGCTGTGAATAGGAAGTTGACGGCGATGAATAAACTGTTAATGGAAGAGAATGATAGGTTGCAAAAGCAGGTGTCGCAGCTTGTCTATGAGAACAGTTATTTCCGTCAACAAACACAAAATGTAAAACTTTCTTTTTTTTTTTTTTTTTACCAAGTATCTTTAATTCCGTAGAAAATTGAGGAATTAACAACTACATGAATTTCTTAATTCTTAATCAGTCTTGTGGCTTTAATTCCTTTGGTTATAAAACAAAAGGAAGAGCTCAAATAGATTAATAAACCAACAATTATTGAATAGAATGTGCAAATCTGGGTTACTTTTGTGAAAAATTGTGTCTTTTTGGGTTTAATAATATGCTGGAAACATTTTTGCATCTGGGAATTTGATTTGATTTTATTTTTGTGAAGTTTAAATGGTGGATTTTGATTTTTTGTGTTTATTTCCTTTCTTGCAGGCGGCCAACCTCGCCACCACAGACACAAGTTGTGAATCGGTGGTGACCAGTGGTCAGCACCATTTGACACCTCAGCATCCACCAAGAGATGCCAGCCCTGCAGGGTTAGTTTGGATTTTTTTTTTTTTTTGGGTTTTCATTTTGGGTCCTTTTCTGTCCTCGATCTGGTACAAGCCTTCTGTTTTTTATTGTATGGGTTATGAGGAGCTTATTCTTTGTATTTTTCTAGACTTTTGTCCATTGCCGAGGAGACTTTAGCAGAGTTTCTTTCAAAGGCTACTGGAACTGCTGTGGAGTGGGTCCAAATGCCTGGGATGAAGGTTACTACTCACTTTACTTTCATCATTATTCTACATCGTGTTTTAACCTTATTCCATCATTCCTTTTTCTTTGTCATTATTCATAAAATTTTGAAGTTAAAACTAAAAAAAAATTGGTGCAAAAACCTTGCTGACCTTCTAAGCAATGTCCAAATCATCACAAAAATCTCTGGGATGCCGCTGTCCTATTCTTTTCACATGTAATACGTCTCCCTTTTTCTATTATGATAATTAACATGTTTCAAGAATCTTGTAGATAGCAAGAGAATCTTTCTTGGTTTATTTTTTTTTTGTTAATATTATAATTATGACCTGAAGTTGGAGGTTGGAAATAGGAGATATGAGTGTTCAAAATTTGTAGCCTGTCAAAACAGATGTACAGAATCTTCTGCTATTTCCTCATTAACTATCTCATGAATTTGTATGATAAGAGAAAAAGAAGAGAACAAAATTTGTGTCAATTGTCCTTTCTATTTCCAAAAGCATTCGTCTAAACATGATCGGCCAGGGACCCTGCTATAATTTTCAGACATCATGGTTTATTGAAAGCAAATTTTAATGTTTCAGTGTCGGATAAGTTTTAACGTCGGATAAAATTGAAACGAAATTATTGAAATTTTCTTAATTTATTTTAACTCAAAATGGCAAAAAAAAACTGACCTGTCCGAATCCGAAAAATCGGTCCGATTCGACTAGTTCACTATTTAACCATCCGATTCACAGATTTTTGATCCGGTTATTCTGAAACGGGTAAAAGGAGGCTGATCGGTCTTATCTTTAATTCGGTTTTTAGTTTTTCTAGTTCAATCGGCTGGATCGGTCTGGTTTTAATAATTATTGCGTAAGCAGATGTTTGAGCAAATAAATGTCCATAGCTTATTATATATATAATTTTTGACTTAATGTGATTGGATTGACACCATAAAAAATATAGTCTTATATAAATTTTTAATTTAACCATAATTACATTATATTTATTTACAATATATATATATAATAAATGTCAAATTATATATACATATATATGTATATCGGTTTTTGTTCAATTTTACCGGTTCGATTCTAATCAAATCTCTGACTCTCTACTTTCATCGGTTTTTTAATCAATCCAGTTCTGAAAACAATGGTTTAGGGAGTGATTTTTAAAGCAATTGTGATATTTTCTTTTTCTTCTTTCTTCTCTCTCTCCCCTTTTTTTTCAATTTTTTTTGCCCTTATGAAATTGTAGTCAAGATTTTTGCTTCTTATATGTAATCTCTTTTTTGTTTATTTCTGCAGCCTGGTCCGGATTCCATTGGAATCGTTGCTATTTCTCATGGTTGCCCTGGTGTGGCTGCACGTGCATGTGGCCTTGTGGGTCTAGAACCTACCAGAGTAAGTTCTACTCCGCTTGATATGGTGGGCACATAACACTTTTTGATTCAGATTTGTTGAATAGGTATTGGATGATGAACTGTGTAGGTTGCTGAAATCCTTAAAGATCGGCCATCATGGTACCGTGATTGCCGAGCTGTGGATGTTCTAAATGCGTTATCCACTGGAAATGGTGGAACTATTGAACTGCTTTATATGCAGGTAGGTACTAGTTGTTTAGCAGCTTTTCTAATTTGGTATTCATGATTTATCTGCTAAGATGTGTTTTTCTTTTTTTGGTTTAGCTTTATGCGCCTACAACTTTGGCACCAGCTCGTGACTTCTGGTTGCTGCGCTATACTTCAGTTTTGGAGGATGGCAGTCTTGTGGTATGTTTCTAATCAAAATCTTTTCTTTTATGTGGAACTTGTTTAAAGTTTAAACTCATCATGAAACTTAATCTGGCGACATTTTGATTTTTCTTCTCATAAGGTCTGTGAGAGATCACTTAACAACACTCAGAATGGTCCGAGTATGCCACCTACTCAGCGTTTTGTGAGGGCAGAAATGCTACCAAGTGGATATCTGATAAGACCTTGCGAAGGAGGTGGATCAATTATTCATATAGTTGATCATATGGATTTAGAGGTATAAAAGTTTCATTTTACATATTTTGAAGCGTATCATTCCTTTGCTTCGTGAATTAACTATTTTGCCATGCTTATTTCTTTAGCCTTGGAGTGTACCTGAAGTGCTACGCCCGCTTTATGAGTCGTCAACATTGCTAGCTCAGAAGACAACAATGGCGGTAAGCCTGTTCTTTGTGTAAGATTCCTTTTTTTTTTTTCAATCATACTTTTATATATCTACTCTGAAATAAAGTCATAAATTATTGTTTCGACATTGGATGATTCCTGTGTTGTAAAAGATGGATAATGTAATTTCAAAGAGATCAACTTTATTTTTATACCATGGCAACGGTAGAACAAGATATGGGGGAATAATAAAGACTAATAAGTATTTGGAAATAAAGTCTTGAGCTCTAATATATCATTGGTAATTAATGCAGGCTCTACGACATCTGAGGCAGATTTCTCAAGAAATTTCTCAGCCAAATGTCTCTGGCTGGGGTAGAAGACCTGCTGCTTTACGTGCACTTAGCCAGAGACTGAGCAAGTATATGTCATTAATTCTTTGAGATTGAACTAAGAATACTATTTGCAATGTGCAGTAATCTAACAGATTCTTTTCAACAGGGGCTTCAATGAAGCTGTTAATGGGTTTACTGATGAGGGGTGGTCTATGTTGGAAAGTGATGGCATTGATGATGTTACAGTTCTTGTTAACTCTTCTCCTGGAAAAATGATGGGTCTAAATATTTCTTATGCCAATGGATTTGCATCTATGAGTAATGGGGTGCTTTGTGCAAAGGCATCCATGTTGTTACAGGTAAGGATTTTGAATATGCTGCACGTGTCTAATGCCAGCAAGAAATCTACAATACTTGAACGTGATGCTTGAATTGAACTAACACGTAGAATGCTGAAATTAGGAGTATTATGAATATTTTCTTCAATATCTCACTACTTTATCAGCAAAAACTTCCCTTTTTGTGCACCATTCCTTCATGGTGAATCAGGAGATTCTTAGGGGGAAAAGGACAAGTTGCTAGGTGACGAATGGAGCAAAACAATTCTAGTCTCAATCACTTGTTGTGTGTTATATTTTAGGCAAATATGTAATGATTCTTGGTTAAGGCTGAAAAGAAGGCATGATGACCTGGGCTAATCCATTAACTGACATGACTATATTCAGGCAGCTGCAGAGAACAAGATTCATACAGCTAACATTTAACTTGCAGTTATAAATGCTGGAAGTCTTACTTTTCTTAAAATGTTGGAACTGATCTATTTTAGGTTCATGCTGTGATGGCATAATAGTCTTAATGCCCATAACTTGGAAACTATTCTGTCCCAAATATTAATTTTTTTTTTCATAATATGACAGGTCAATGTGGTTGTTGTTCTGAGGCTTTTCTTTGTTTTCATCATTTATGTTATGGAATACCATCTTATTTTCCAAATTTGGATTTTCTGTCTTGTAGAATGTACCACCAGCAATACTTCTTAGGTTCTTGCGTGAACATCGATCAGAATGGGCAGACAGTGGAATTGATGCTTATGCAGCTGCCGCAGTTAAAGCTGGTCCCTGTACCTTGCCAGTATTTCGAGCTGGAAATTTTGGGGGTCAGGTTATTCTTCCCTTGGCTCACACAATTGAGCATGAAGAGGCAAGTAATTTAGCTTTGAACTATCGTCCCTTTCAAAAATTAGCCTTTCTTGTGATAGGATATTCCTGCAATTTGTGATCATTTTAACACTCGGAAATAATTGTTAGCATCTTATTGTTTATTACAGTTTATGGAGGTAATTAAACTTGAAAATATGGGATATCGGGAGGACATGATTATGCCTGGTGACATCTTCCTTTTGCAAGTAAGTGATATATTTATTTCATTAGTTTTCAAATACAACAGAATATGAAGGTGTTGGATTTTCCAAGTTGTGTTGTCAAGTTTCTTTTTTCTTGTTAAAACTATTAACATTTTGCAAAGTTCCAACTTTGAAAGATCATCCTTTTTTAGATTAGCAAACACTTTGAATTTGTATTCATTGTTAGTTTCTAATGCGTGGTTGTATTGTTTCGTTAGCTTTGCAGTGGAGTAGATGATAATTCTATTGGCACCTGTGCTGAACTCATCTTTGCTCCCATTGATGCCTCTTTTTCTGATGACGCACCTATTATTCCTTCTGGTTTCCGCATCATTCCTCTTGATTCCAGGGTGGTGAGTGTTATGTTAGACATATGGTATAAGAAAAAAAAAATCTTTGATTTTTTTTTATGTCCCTTGTTAATCATTACTTTTTCAATACCCAATCTTCATTTATATTGATCCTTCAATTTTTTTTTTTTTACCATTAATGTGTAGGATGCCACTAGTCCCAACCGTACACTTGACCTTGCCTCTGCTCTTGAAGTTGGACCTGCTGGAAACAAAGCATCTGGTAATTTTTCAGGTCAGTGTGGGAACACAAAATCAGTGATGACCATAGCATTCCAATTTGCATTTGAAATCAACCTGCAAGAAAATGTAGCAACCATGGCTCGGCAGTATGTTCGCAGTGTTATAGCTTCTGTTCAAAGGGTCGCATTGGCCCTCTCTCCCTCTCGTTTTGGTTCCCATGATGGTTTCCGGCCACCACCTGGCACTCCAGAAGCCCACACACTTGCACGTTGGATATGCCAAAGTTATAGGTGTGTCACTTGATTCCATTATCAAGGATATGTCTGCACATTATCTGCAACCTCCTGTTATCTCTAGTTTTAGGAAGGGCATTTTGAATTTCTTTTGATCTTTTGACCTTTTTTACAGGTGTTATCTAGGCGTGGAACTTCTCAAGAGTGAAGGAATTGAATCCATCCTGAAATCACTTTGGCATCACTCTGATGCAATTATGTGCTGCTCTTTGAAGGTATTCTTTGGGACCTTTCTTCATCTGTGTGTGTTTTTATATAAATATATGTTCTCTAGTTAATGTTTGACAGTGATTTATTTTGTTGAAGATGCATATTGCATTATAGTATGAAAAGAAGAAAAAGAAAAAGAAATTGATGGCAATTTAATGAGAGTCCTCACAGAACCCAATATTCTGAAACACAATAATTAGTGGATCATGAACATTTTTCCCACATGGCAATAATCAATACTTTCTCCACTAAGCATTCGGTTCTTCAATGTTCTATCATAAAAGCCTATCTACCTAGACATAGAGAAAAATGTCTGTTGGTTGATGTGTTTCTAATCACTACCCATCATTACTTGTTGAGTATTCTTTTCTTTTTCTGTATCTTGATATATGTATTTTTGTTAATCTTCCATCAATAACTATATAGCATAGATGTATTTGCCTATGAGATATAGTAATATATATTATTTGTGTACAGCCTCTGCCAGTTTTTACATTTGCAAATCAGGCAGGATTCGACATGCTTGAGACAACTTTGGTTGCTCTTCAAGACATTACTTTGGAAAAAATATTTGATGACAATGGAAGGAAGACTTTGTGCTCGGAGTTCCCGCAAATAATGCAGCAGGTATAGTACTATGAAATCCATTTAAACACAAACCTATATATATTAAAAATAAAAATAAAAAAAAATCCAGAGTTTGCATTGTTAATTTTAATGCCAGGACGACTAATTTAATTCTACACAACTGGGTTATATGCAGACCCTTATGTGAGTGAAAGGACCTTGTATCAAACTTTAAGTCTTCCAATGGACTTCGCCTTTCATGTGGCCTGAAAGTTGCTCATTAGTTCTGATACTTCTAGTTGTTGGCTCATAATCTAGCACATGCTTCGTTGACAGACTAAATATAAAGATTTGAAACTGAAATTACTTTATATATATATATATATATATATATATATATTTTTTTTTTTTTCGAGTAAGTTGATTAACTCACCGTGCATTACACTTGCAGGGTTTTATGTGCCTTCAAGGTGGTATCTGCCTGTCAAGTATGGGAAGACCAGTATCTTATGAGAGAGCAGTGGCATGGAAGGTGTTGAATGAAGAAGAGACTGCTCACTGCATTTGCTTCATGTTTATTAACTGGTCTTTTGTCTGAAACTGGAAAGAACATGAAATTCTTAAAGAATGGTAGATTAAAACAACTTTTTTTTTTTTTTTTTTGTATGAAGCTTTGATACTGTTATGAAGCTCCATCCTTACCATGAGGGCCCCCTATTTTTTTTGCTGCTCCTTTTTATACTTTACGCTTGTATTTATGAATCACTGTGCTTCTCCCCTTCTCACCCTCTACGAAAATGGCACTTGATAATCTTGGGTTACATCACTCTTTTGTACATGCCCACACCTAATCACCTTTGGGAACATCTTTCTATGAGCTAAAATTTTCTTGGTCCAAAATGTGGGCTACACAATTTACAGAAATTTACTATTTCTTTTTCTTTTTTGGCCCTTGTTTATTGAGCTCTTTATCATTTTCTTGTGTACTTAGATGCTAGGTTGCCCTTTACTCCATATATCCTCCAATCTTAGATGTTTATCTTTTGCTTCATATCATTTTGACTATTGCAAATTGGGACCCAAGCATGGATTATGTTAACTGCATTATAAGCTCAATAATGTTACTGAAATTTGTGGAGGGGCCAAGACAATCAAATCTACATATAATAATTTACCATTCCTTGTGTTGTTGAAGCAGCCTATATGTAGCGTTAGCAATGAAGTGACACCAACTTATTATGATCAAGCTTTAGATTTCTTTCTAAGAGATTTCAGATTTGAATTTCACTTGAATTCTCTTATTATTGTTACTATTCTCATCCAAGTTGTAAAGAATATAAAATCCCACCTTCCATGATAGGTGGTATTTTTATTTTGATGGAAAAATTAAAAATAAGTAAATAAAATTAGGTAGAATAAAGAATTAAGATTCATCGTTACAACAAAATATTAGTAATAAAACTAGCATGTGAATTGTGTAACATCATTTTCCTTTCTTCTTAATAAATGTTAAAACAATTTGATTCAACCGTAAGCTGATTCAAAAATATTTTAAAAAATTAAAAATTTATATTAAATATACTCTTAAGAGTTTGAGTTTCGTTTATGTTAAATTAAAATTGATAATGCATATTTAAATTTTATTCTGTCTAAAAAAATACAGATCTATCCATTTTATCCATTAAAATATTTTAATCAATAATTTAAAATTGCAATAAAATTTTGGATTCCCTCTGAATTTAAAATTTAATTATAAAATATATATATATAATTAGATCCCTTATGAATTAAAAGAAAAAAAAAAAAAATCATATTCAAGAATTATTTTTCTGATGTACTTAAAAGAATTTCAAAAATTACATTTCATTCACAATTTCCAATTGCACTAAATAGAGTTAAATTATTGAATCAAATAAGTTTCATCTATTCCCCCACATGTTTGGTGAATGATGTCCAATTCCAATAATTGATAACTTGGTTCAATCCAGAAAATGACTTTTCTCTTGATTTTTTGATGGGTTTCTAGTGTACAATTAGAGAGGACAAGATTGGCATGTTTATTTGATGGGTTTTGCTAAATTTCCACCACTCAAATTAACTAGGATGATCAAATTTTTACCTATATCTTTTCAACTCTCTAAGACAACTGATTATAAGACTTGTTCAATAGTAATGATGGTCAATAATATATATCTAAACTCAGTCAATTGATAACACTTGGCTTTCTTTTCAAGTTGTATCAATTAGCTTTATAGCAGATAATGAGTTGAGACTTGAGAGTGACATTTCAAATTCTAGCACTCATCCAATTTTCCAATTATTTTCTAAATAATACTAATAATCCATCAATTACTTCAATTTCGATGTTTCATATTTTAAGTACATCTATGGAGGTCACAACATTCTGAAATTAATTTTAGTTAATTTATTAAATTTTGTTTATTTTCAATGTCCGATTAAGCGTTAATATTTTAATTTAAAATATTTTTATAAGACATATCCATCATTTAAATATTATTAAAAGATACAAACATAAAATTATAGTGACTATCTGTTCTTAAAATTTATTAATTCAATTTCAAGATTTTTTTTTCTTCTGTGGGTTTGAAGTACATAATGAAAATAACTCATATAGTTTCTTTAACTGATCAATATGAAACACTTACCTGGGAGGTTGAAATTTAACAACTTTAATTAACCTCCTTTATTTATGTTTGTGGTTTTTTTAAAATTAATTAATTATGTTAGCACAAACATAAAAAATCTTAATAATTTGCATGTTAACGTTCCTTAATTGGCTAGAAATCATGTTGTATATTGCCCAGGACAGGATTGGATTGTTTGCCCTGCTTCATCTGAAGTACCATGTTGTTGGGACACATACATGATTAACCCAACTTGTGCTTAGAACACACACAATGAAACACATATCGCTGCAAGGAGAAAATTTTTCAATGCTATAAATTATTTCACATTTTTTTTACATAAAAATTTATGGCTATTATTGTATTGGAGATAAATTTAATATAATACATGAAAATTTATTTATAATTAATATCATTTTAATATTAAAAAATTAAAATTAATTTTATTTTTTAATAAAGTTGATTGAATACATATATGATCTGTATAATCGGTGACGGATATAAACTTTTAATATCTTAGAGCGAAAGTATATATATAATAAATAATTAATAAAAAAAATTAATTAAAATTATCATATTTAAATATAAACAAACAAAATGATATTCATCCATATTTTTAGTTAAGATAAAAGTTCACATAAAAATAGATAATTTTGGTGAGTTTATTTGAATATAATAATATGTAAAATATTTAAAAAATATGTCTCAATTTTATCTTGAAAATATCTTTTTATAAATCAATAATTAATTATTTATTGCTTATAATTAACATAAAGTTATTATATAAATTACTATAAATATAAATATAGAAAATAAAAGAAGTAAATAAATTTAATTTAATTTTTTTTAAAACTTGTATATTTAATTTTGAAATAACAAGTTTAGAGCTTGTTCGTTTTTGTTTTTGTTTTTTCCATCCATTCTATCATATACGGTCTAATTTTTTATTTTTATAAGAAATTCTGATTTTAAAAAAATGTATATACTAACAATGATTTAAATTATAAAAGGTTATTTGGGCCTATTAAATTTTAAAATTTTACTAATAAATTTTGATGTGATTTGTTTATTATCATGCTAATATAGTTTAATTAAATTAATATTATTTTTAATAATATATAAATATATAATTAGAATTGCTATTAATTTAAATTAAATAAATTATAATTTTTAAATTGAGGGGTGATATAAAAATTTTGAAAAAAATTGAAGGGACAAATAATGCTAATTAATGAAATTTTTAATAATAAATAATAAAATTTTTATAAATTAATATCATTACAACTCATAAATTTTATTAATTAAAAAAATATTAATAAATTAAATATTAATTTAATTTATTAATTTAAATCAGAATAATAAAAATTAATAATTTATTAAATATTAATATATAAATTTTTTACTGTATAGTATCATTGGAGACAACATATACTATCAAATCATAGAATTTTTTCTTGAAAGCTGAAAAGAAATAAACAAAACCCTATAAGTTGTAAGGTGGGGTTTTGTATATTGGCCCATAGTCTTATTGGTTTTTAGGAGGGTTGAGTGCAAAACACTCTCTTACAGGATATATTTTAGAAATTTAAAATTTTTTATAAAAATTTTTAAAAATTATAATTTGATAATATTTGATATAATAAAATTAATAATATATTTTTTATATTAAATAAAAATTAAATAGATAATAAAAAAATATATTATAAATTTTGAATATTAAATTTAACAGTCTAAATTTATTATATTTTTAATATATTTTTTATATTAATTTGATTTTTATTTAATAAAAAAGTTATATCACTGAATTTATTATATTAAAAATTATTAAATTATAATTTTTAAAAACTTTTATAAAAATTTTAAAATTTTAAAATATACCACAAGAAAAATTATTGAGCAGCATTGTCAACCCCTTTTAGGAGTCATGAAAGGGCTGAGAGGAGAGATTTGATTGTTGAGCATGCACTCCTATCTATGTAGTGCGAAGGCTATGACTTTTGAGATAATATTTGAGACAAAAACAAAACACATTTGTTTCGACAATTTTTTTTTTTTTTTTTAATAATATGGGCAGATATAAAATTAATGATAAAAAGCCACGCAAATAGAATAGTTGTGCAAAACAAACATTTTTTTTTTTTTTCATAGTGATTAGATGATTTTTAGCAAATTATTTTTATTTTTAGTGTTTAAAACATATATACACTCACGGAATGCAGAAATTTCAACCTGAATTTAAAAAAAAAAATATTGAAAAAAAAATCAATGAGATTCGAAAAAATAATTAAATTGAATCGAAATTAAATTAATATAATAGAATAAGATAGGAGATTTTATGATATTTATACCGAAAATCGAATCATACTCGAATTGATACTAAATTTCTGAATTTTCGAACTGATTAACTAATATATATATATTTACATAAGTATAAACTTATAATATATACATATTTTTTGTATTTATACAATCATAAATTTATAATATGCCGTATATATATTATTGCTTATATATGTATTTATATTTATATAATTATAAATTTATAATATTTTTTATAAATATTATAAAATTATATTCAAATTTCTGAATATTCAAACTGAAATCTAGAAATCCTGAATCAAATCAAACTGAAATACCTAAATACCGAACTGATCTGAAATATATCTAAATTGAAGTTGAATCTCCGAATCATACATTATTAAATTTTCGGGATAATTCAGTACAAATATTTTCTCCATTCGATTTGGGACCAGTGATTCAAAAATAAAATCTCCAAAATTTTGATTTGGTTAGAAAATTATCAGATCATCGGCTTTACCTAAATTATGCACAATCCTAACCAATACTTATTGTTCGAATAATAAAAAACTCCTACCTTTTAAAAAAGATGTTTGAGTATTATAAATGAAAAATAAATTCTTTATTAAAATTTAAATTCGAAATATTTTAATTATAAAAATAACTTTAATATCATTATATTAAAAATTCATTTTAAATGAAAAAATAAAATTTTTTACTTAAGCCCTCGAGTTTTATCTTAGATGAAAATTAAAAAAATAATTCTATTTATATTACATATTGATGCGAAAGGGTAATTTAAATTCTATATATGAGTGTCAGCAGCTACCAATATGAACCACTGTTCTCCATATTAAACTGCACTAATTGTGTAAATTAAATGGGTTGATGTATTATTATCCAATGGAACGCACGTGTGTCCAATTATTATTATCCCTTTTTTTTATTTTAAAAAAAAAAATCCCTGACCAGTTGTCACAAACCAAAGAAACATTCATGAAAAATGTCCCTTATATGATCTACAAGTAAACTCAAAAGAGAGAAAAAAAAAATAAATTTTAAAAAAATATGAACACTTGTTACTCCATTAAGTGAATCAAAGAACAATTTTCTTGCAAAAAAAAAAAAAGATATTGGCAGAGAAAAATAAAAAAAGAAAGAAAGAAAAAAAGAGAACAAAAAGGCTTTTTCATAGTCTCCAAGAACTATAATTGATATCTTGAGGCTTTTAAGACAAAAACACTTTCAATATATAAATATATGACAGCAAAATTTAGCTGGTTTGTGGATCATAATGTCAGCTAGGTTAAATTTATATGTTTAGACTCAACTTTAGTGGTGGAATCTTCTACCTATGCAAGTCCTCTCCACTCTCCAATGAATTCTGATTGAGCAAAAGAGAAAAAAGGGTTTTGTCAATACCATCGGATGGAAGGAGCCAAGGAGGAAAGAAAAAGAAAAGAAAAAAAAAAAAAACCCTAGGCACCATCATTGCAATATAGATTATAGAAGCAAAAGTGGGTCACAAGAAAGGTTTATGGCCAAGCATGCATGGTTGGAAATTAATAAAAAATCCATATTTTGGACATTATCTTTTCTTATTCTTAACCTAATTAGGTGGGTGTGCATTAATTTAGTGCTTAACAACACAAATCATAAGAGAGATTAAGTATATTGAATTTAACTGATAATATATGTTTGATTTTTTTTTTGAATAATATAATATCACGAGTTAATTTTTTATATATTTAAATATTTTTAATTTAATAAAGATAATATTATAATAATAATAAATTTTTTAAAGAATTCATATATATATATATATATATATATATATATATATATTTCTAGTGATCTAGTCCA
Source organism: Aleurites moluccanus (assembly GCA_948193065.1). Classification (NCBI taxonomy): domain Eukaryota; kingdom Viridiplantae; phylum Streptophyta; class Magnoliopsida; order Malpighiales; family Euphorbiaceae; genus Aleurites; species Aleurites moluccanus. The sequence goes on from CANXYC012316399.1 coordinate 41,609, forward strand.
AAAAATTAAATGCTATAGTCGTATTTACTGCAATCTATAAATAACCCATTTTAATAAAATGATTTATATGTTAAAAGGAAAACAAATTAATGTTAATAGAATTAACAATACTATCATTATTATTGGATGTATAAAATCTCATAATTAAAGTTTTTTTTTTTTGTAACATTAAATATTTCACAATAATAGTAGCACTATGAACTAGTTGTTATAATTATGTACGTACTATTAATTATTAGTTTTAATAATATGTGTCAAATAGTATTAAACTAATAGTATTTATCATAGTGTCAATAAATTGGGAAGAAAAAAAAAATATATAACTTGCAGTTTTTCTTCAGAATTGATTTGGACATTGGTGTTTAGAGATTTTATAATTTTAAATTTTTTTCACTCAGATAATTTTTCATTATCTTTAATTTTAATGAACTTTGTTTACAATTTAGAAAAATTTGAATTTTATAAAATAATAATTGAGAATTGGGTAGTTGTTCTATTTATATAAGTTTATTGGTTGTAGCATGAATTCTTTTTAGCTTCTTTATTTGTTTGATTTTGATATCTTGCTTTCTTGTAAACTCGTAACCTCATTATTTAAGTGTATTGGTTAAGGATAGTTCTTTTCCTTTTGGTATCTAACTTTTCAAAAATTTATTTATATTGAGAAGATTTTAAGTTGGAGTACAGTTATCTCTTACTTGGAATCCTATTCTATTTAAAAACTTCATCTATTTATAACTTTTAACTTCATTAATTTATAACGGATATTTGAAATTTCGCAGATTTATCTAATAGCGATAGACAATATTCATTACTTTTCATTAATATTTATCTCAATAAATAACATTTATTACTTTTTGTAATAAGTGATCCTTCTGTTTCACTGCTCTGAAAAATAATTCTAATGAATTCTTGATTCGTTGATAAAATATATTAATAATGTGTGTTATGATTCAGTAACATATGTAAATTTATTTTTTGTCTAAATTTGATGAACTTAAAGATAAAGTAACAAGGGTTACTAAATAGTAATGAGCATTACTTCATGTATAAAGGAAAAACATTTGGAATAAAGGATTAAGTGAGAGATTAAATATAAACTAAGTTTTGGTATCATTAAAATATACATGAGAACAAACTTATAAATTATTTTTTAATTTTGTTAATGATAAAAAAATATACAATTGATCATATCAAACAAGGGTGGCTGGCTCTGTCCTTGTATGAACTCTCTAATCGATTATAGAACTGGGTCTACAAAATTTGACATGTTATGAGTTGAGATCGTGATAATGGCCATGAGTTGGTTTTAGATTTGAATGGAAAGTGTGTATATATATATTAACAAAGATTTTCTTCTTTGACACATTAACGGTAAATATTTAATTTTTTTTGATAATGTGAAGTAATCAATATAACTTTCTTCATGATCTAAAAAGGTAATAAAGTGTTCAAGAAGGAAGAAAAGCAATGATTCATTTTATATTCTCTTCATATTAATAGTTATAATTACAGCACAAAAAAAAGGTCTGCATATATTATCTTTGAAACATTAGGCCATAATGATAAACTTATAAAATTAAATCTCATCTTGAAATTGTTGCTCTCTATAACTATTATTATTATTATATGCCGCAGCTAGGGTGAGAAAAAATCGAGAAAATTAAAAATCAAATCGAATTGAACCTAATTTGGTAGGTTCAGTTTGGTTTGATTTTTTTTAAAAGAAAATATGAAATAATCGAATCTACCAAATTATATATATATATATATATATATATTAATAATTTTATATTTATTTTATTTAAAGAAACAGAAATAACCGAAATATATCGGTTCAGTTCGATCTAAAATTCTTTTGGTTCAATTCGATTTAATTTCTCAAAATTATAATTCAGTTTGTTTGATTTTTAGGAAGTTTGGTTCGATTCACATCGAACCAATCTATACTGAACCAATTGAATGGGTACAATAAAGCTATAAAATTTATTTTATTTGAACTTGTATCCTAAGCCATTTTTATTCCACCAACTAAATATTTACTATTAAAAATATCTAATTTTTAATCTTTTAATTATAATTTTAAATCATTAATAATTAATGAATTTAAATTATTATCTTAATTATCAAAAATATTAAATTCAAATGTTAAGTGTTTGTTTGAATAGAGAAAATTTACCTTCGGTATTTCAATTATTAAATTCAAATATTTGATATTACTTACTATATTTATTTCATAAAATAATTATTATATAATATGATAAAATAATATTAGTTAGTCTATATGTCACGTGGTAGACTAAATTTATCTATTTTTTTTTATTAATTAGAGTATTGTTTCAAAATTTAGTTATTAGTAAATTAAAATTATAATTAAAATACTAAAAATTGAGATTTGTAATAATTTATGTTTAATCTTTCAATTGTGAAAGCTTACTTTTAACTATTGCAACTGCTAAGCTAAACAAAAACTCTAAAAGATTATAGTTCGAATCATACCATGCATGCATTATAATCCCTTTCTTCAAAACAAAAAAAGAAAAATCTTTCTTGTTTTTTTTTTTTGAATCAAAATCTTTCTTGGTTTTAAAGTGTAGAGAGATATCTACAAGATCAGTAGCAATGAAAGCCCTTTGACCATATGCCATTGTCTGTGAAGAGAAGGCAAAAGTCTTGAAATATGAAGCCAAAAGCATAATAAAAGGCAAATGCATTTTTCTTTCTCACACACATATATATGCAACTTTGTTGTTGTGCACTAGTCCATGCCCTTTCTCCATTCTCTAGACTCAAATTTAATTCTAAAAGAGAAATTACCGACAGAGGAGACAAACAATATGATTAAACATCAGGGTACAAATATATATATAGTGGTCCCTTCGAAGCTTATGAGTAGTAGTGTTCTTGTTGGCTACTTCTCTTTGACCTAATTAACTATACATAAAATGTCAGACCATAATTCATTATCAAATTTATAGTAGTGTACTAAGGCAAAACACATGCTGCAGATGTTTGGACTTTAATTTGTATTGTTGCCTTGGAGTGCGTTTAAAGTGAGGAAACCCTAATTATATACAAATATATCAGTGTCCTCATCAAAAAATGTTCGCCTAGTTACATGCATGCAGCTTTGTGTTACTTTCATCTTCTTCTTTTGGTACATCATATATTCATTCTCAAGGAGAGGAAGATTGTACTACTTAACAAATAATAAGGAATTTTATTAGTAGGTAAATATCTGGTAGAGGATAAAAATTTGATAGGGATAAGAATTAATTATCTGTAATATCATTTTGTGTATAAAAAATTATATAATAATTAAAAATTAATAATAATATTATTATTAACATCATATGGTATTAATATTTGATAATATACAAGTACAAAATCAAAAAAATAATTTTGAGTGGACTGAAAAAAATTTTGTATAAAAAGTTGAGTTTGGACAGATTAAGAAAATTTGTATAAAAAGATAAATTTAAATAAATTATGTAAATTTTTTTATAAATTAATTGAATTTTTTTTATAAATTAATTGAATTTTTTTTTTGATGGGATGGTCAAGGTCAACCTGGGTCACTCCTACTTTTAACTCTAATAATATATCATTAAGATGCTACTAAACTAGATATTTAATAACTACTAAACTAGATATTTAATAACTAACTAAATATTAATTTAGTGATATTAAAATTTTCTCTAAGATTTAGAACTCCCGAGTACTTGTCATTCCAGCCAAATTTCAATATTGTTTTTTCCATGATGAAATTAACATTGCTAAAACCAAGGGAAAAGGGGAAACGGGACAAAAGGATGATTGGAAAAATAATTCTAAAGATAAGAAGTAGGTGGGTGCATAATAGAGTCCGCATGTATGTAAAATCTCCCAAATTATACATATATGCCACTATCAAGATTATTGAAGTTGAAGAACAAAGAGCAAAAAAACAAACACAGAATAATGATGAATCCTACAAGCCATATAGCCCATAGGTGGTGAAAAACACACTTCTAGGAATTTAAAAAAAAAAATCATGAAAGTACTATGAATTATCACTTGAAAATAGAAGGATATATATATATATATATATATATATATATATATATATATATATATATATATATATAATTCTGAATCCTTGATATAGGTTTAATTAAAAGAGAAAAAAACTTTGATCCATGGCCACCAACCCACTTGCCATTATGCAGCAACAAATACTAGAGAAAGAGGGATTTTGCCAGTGGGATATCCACTTTCTTGGTATAGCATGATATATATATGGATTCCCACTCAGTCATATATTCTAGTTTAGGCCATTACTGATCTGCAGATTGTTAAATATTTAGATATTGTCATTTGCCTACAATCACAACAAATATTATATGAAAGAGTGAATGTCTAGCTCTGTATTTATTTATTTAGATTTTTTTTTTCTATTTTCTTCACCACCAAATATATTAAAGAATTGTTTAGATCAAAGCCAATGAATTAAGCCTTCATAAATAATTTGAATCTAAACTTTGCAATAAATCCTAATAAATTTTTTCTATTTAAAAATATTTTAATCTTTTAAAAAAATAATAAATTAAACATATTAAAAAAACTCTTATATATTACCAATATTTGATTAATGTAGACGATAAATATTATAGTCAATTAAATAGTGGTTTCAAGTTTGAGTATCTGTAAATAATTAATATTGAAAAAGTCAAAATTTTCGAAAATGATCTTTACATCTCGAATCCAAATTGAATTAAGGTTGTGGGAGCATGTAAATAAATTGGCTCTAAAATCAAATTGATCAAATCTAGAACCAAGATCAATAAATGGTTTTACAATCTATTAAACATTGTTATTTAAAAAATTGTTAAATTGAAAAATATTAATTATAAATTATTAAAATTTATTTTTAAAGTGAATTTCACATCATCTAAAAGTATAAGAGTTTTAAAATAATTTAGTTAGATATGATCAATCTTGTATTTTTCTTCCATTAACAAAATTTTGTTGGTTTAAAAAAATTCAAAATAATTGAATGGTAATTTCAAATGCTAAAACGGTCACTTAATATCTTCAAATTGGCTTATTTAAAAATGGATCCCCAGACTATCCCAAATGAGTGATGCATTGGCATTGGAGGGTTGCAATCTTAGCCGACTATCAGTCATAATCAATATCACTCGTAAAGTATACTGCCATAATTTTCAAGATGAAAAAGATTACATTGGAACACACTTTACAAGTTCGCCTTTCCTTAAAAAAATTAATAATAAAATTGAATAAATTGAAAATTCATGATGATTTAATACATTAATATATTAATTATAATACATATCATATAATTTAAATAATAATAATTATAATATTTATATTATTATATAATTATTAATTTTAATATCTAATTATTATTAGTTAATTTATAATCTGACGTGATGGGTAAAATTTATTTAAAAAAATTTTATAAATTCATATTAATAATTTTTTTATACTATTAAATCTTTTGATCTATTTTTTTATTATTTTAAGAATTTTCTATATATAAAAGAAAAAAAACAACTCATTTTTTTTTTAAAACAAATTCTAACATTAAATAATATCTATATTATGAAAATAAATTATAACTCATATATATATATAATTTGAATATGTTGATGACAATATTATGTCTCCTACATTCATTAATATATATTAATTATATGATAAGAATTTAATTAATATCTACATTTTTACAGTCAGTAAATATGTCAAACTGGCTATTATATTAAACAAAACATATGAATTATGATCACTTTTAACATCTTATACTAAGAAATCCAATATATAAAAAAGGGAAAATTATAAAGAAAAAGGAAAAAAAAATTTAAATCAAAACCTTAATTAAAAAATTAGTTGATAAAACACTAAAAAGGTGAAGAAAAGTTTAAGCTTGAAGAAACACAATTGATTGTCCGCAAAGCAGAGTTTAGAGCTTTCAACACATCATTTGCACAGGGTCGAGCCTTAGGTTCAGTAGCAGTGCAATGGAGAGCTAAATTCATAGTTTCAACTATCTCATTCTGATTCATCAATGCTTCTGCTTTGATCATCTCATCAATCCACGTATCTAGATGACAATCTGAGTAGCAATACCGGGCCCATTCGACGATGCTCTCATGAACGCCGAACTCCGTATCACCGGGGCTTTTTCCGGTTAATAACTCGATGAGGATTAATCCGAATCCATACATATCACTCTTCTCATTGATTTCCTTGGAATCTCTTGTTTCTATTACAAAAGTAATGAATAATTAATTATCAGTCTAATAATGTCATTGATATTTTATAATCGATTATTTTTTAGAGGTTTAGATCTTTTATTTTATTATATGTTTTATTTTTTATTTTTTATATATTATATTATTTATTTTTAAAAATTTTTAACAATTAATATTTTTTATAATTAATAAAATATATAAAAAAAATAATGCAACAGAAAATCTGAATTAACTGTTTTATTCCATAATTATTTTAGAATAATAAATAATCAAATCTTAATTTATTGCTTAGGATATTTTACTCGAAAAGAATAAAAATAAAACACTAATTAATGATGCTTTCCTTCACTACCCTAATAATTTAATGTTGACCCATCATATTTTGTCCTCTTTGCAAAACTTTTTGGCATGCTATACACTAAAGTGTAAAGCATAGTTGGACTTTACGTAATCACACCCTCTTATATAAACTGTATCTCTACTTTTTAAATTTTAAAAATATAAATAAATCTGAAAATTCATTTTTCTTAAAAAATATATATTATAACTGTTTGTTGGATGCAAATATGAATTAACTATTACAATGTAATATTATAATTTCGAAATCAAATATAAGAATTTTTCTTAAAATTTCAGACTTAATCAACCAAATTAGGTATTATTGATTAAGTATAATAATTCTCTTATTTTCTAATAAAAAAATTAATGTATAAATAAGAAAAACACATTAAAACTATCATGCTAGTAAATTTTATTTGGTGTAGACTATTTATTTGTGAGAGGTAAAAATTTTAGATTTACCTGGAGCAACATAGGCTGAAGAAATGAAACACTTGGTGTCAATGCAAAGCAGGTCAGGAAGGCTTAATCCCAGGCGAGGCTCATCTTTTCCATCTATCAGAATTTCCTCCGCTGACATACAGCCAACATGAACACTAGGCGAACAATAACCGTGCAGGTACCGGAGAGCTTTTGCTATCCCAATGGCAATTTTCCGCCTCCTTTCCCAACTTAAGTTCCTAAGAATTTCACTCAAAATTTTGCCTTCTACATACTCATAAACCAAAAATCCTCCCTTATCGGACCGACACATTCCAATTAGCTTGACAATATTTGGATGTTTAACCTTACCAAATTCAGAAACTTCAGGCCAAAAATCTGAAGGAACTGAATTCACATCATTTATTTCCTTTACCATAAACTGCAATTCGCTTAAGATGGACTTTCCTTTGTATAGAACTCCTTCCTTGCCTCTAAAAATCACATTTTCTTCTTTTTTGGACAATAAAATATCATCAATTGTGACTAATTTTGATAACTTCGAATGAAAGAATTGCAATTCCCATATCCCATCTTCATTTTCCACTCTTTTCAGCTCAAAATTCTTTCCTCCACGAAGAATCAAGAAACTTCCAAAAACAGTAAAAGAAAAAACCACTAAACCACCAAGAAGACAAGCAACATAAAACCACAAAACAGGATTCTTTGCCTTTCCACAAGGAGGCAAACCATTAGAAGTACTATCACCACCACAGAGTTGATTACCAGCAACAGCACTTGCATTTATAGCAAGAAAAGCTCCTGTGGATGGTAAATTACCATGAAAATGATTATGAGAAATGTTCACTTCAACAAGTGATTCCACTTTTCCCAAATTTATTGGTATTTCACCGGACAATTGATTATATGATAAATCAAGCTGGCCAAGAACTGGCATGTCAGAAAAACTATCTGGGATTTGCCCGCTGAGCTGATTTTTACTCAGGTCTAGACTTACAAGCCGCTTACATGAAGATAACTCATCTGGGATTTCACCAGAGAGTTTGTTTCCTCTAAGGTTCAGTTGGATTAACTCTGATAATCTCCCATATGTTTGAGGAATTGCGCCTGAGAATTTATTTTCAGACAAGTCCAAATTCTCAAGCTGTTCACTGCCATATGAATCAGGCAAGCCTCCAAAAAATTTGTTTCTTGCCAAATTCACCATGTGAAGGGAACTCATCTTCCATTTTCTTGAATCAATCCTGCCTGAAAAATTGTTGCTTGAAACATCCAAGAAATAGATACGTGGAAGTTTGGTGAATTCTTGTGGGAATTCACCAGATAAGCTATTGTCTTGTAAGCGAACTCGCTGCAAGCTTTTGCAAGTACTCAAACTCTTGGGGATTTCACCTTCAAGTAAATTTGAGAAGAGAATGAGCTTAAAAAGATTCCCTGAATAGCATAGACCTTGAGGGATTTTCCCAGTGAGAAAATTGGTGGAAAGGTCTAATACAGTGAGATTGTTTTGCTTTCCAAGATCATCTGGAATCTCACCAGAAAATTTGTTAGCCCAAAGCTGAAGGACTTGAAGACGAGGTAAGGAACTCAAAGAACTTGGGATTTTTCCAGTAAGGTTGTTGGAGAAAAGATGAAGAATCTCCAAGTTCTGCAATTGAGATATGAGTTCTGGGATCTCACCAGAGAGAGAATTATCACTGAGATCAAGTGAAACTAACTTTCTTAGACCAAAAATGGAGTTTGGAATTGAGCCTGTAATCTTGTTTTGGTAAAGAAAAAGGTATTGAAGATTAGTGAGGTTCCCTAAAGAGGGTGGGATTGATCCAGTTAAATTGTTGTAAACAAGATCAAGATGATTCAAGAAAGTTAATTCCCCTATTTCTTTTGGAATTTCACCTGAAAGATTGTTGTAGCCCAGGTAAATCCACTTCAAGCTCTTCAGTTGTCCTAATTCTTGTGGAACTTTGCCAACTAATTGGTTTGAGGCCAGGGTCAAGAATTGTAAGCTAGTGATGTTTTTAATGGACACTGGAATCTCGCCCGCCAAAACATTTCCTCCAAGATCAAGAAACTTAAGTCTCGAAAACGATCCAATTTCCTCCGGAATTTTCCCTGCGAGCATATTATTAGACAGATCTAATGTCTCCAGGCAAGAAATGGAACCTCTTGGTATAGAACCAGTGAAATTATTGTTACTAAGATTGAGATATCGAAGCGAGGAGTTAGAAAAAATGCGAGGAGGAATTTGACCAGATAGTTGATTACTTGAAAGATTTATAGTTTCAATATAAGGCAATTGAAAAATAGACAGAGAAAGTTTTCCAGAGATATTTTTCCCTGGAAGCTCAATCACCTTAATGAGTGAGGAGTTGTCATTGCAAATGATGCCTTTCCATTTGCAGAAAGATGAAGAAGGATTCCAGTTAGAAAGATACTGCAAAGGATCATTAATAGAAGATTTGAAAGATAGAAGAAGCTCAAGTTCCTCTGCATGTAACATGCTAGAATTCAAGAATAAGAACAAGAACAAGAATAAGAACAACATTTCTGAACATTCTTGAACTCCTTTCTTGGCCATTGCTTGACAATTCTATAACATCTACAAGTAATATAGCAGCTCGAAAACAACTTTTCTCTTAATATATTCCTTGGATCTGATGCTGTTAAAATGAATAAATAAATAAATAATTATATCAACACGGATTTCTATATGTATATGAAATCTTTCTTGAAAGTGTTTACAATATAAATAAATGAAAGAACGAATATAATTAAACCAAGAAAATCAAGAATTAAAATTAATAATACTGCACCTAATTGGCATGAAGATACAGTTGAAGTAATTAAGAACTCCAAAACCTGTGTGGCAACAAAAATACAAGAAGAGAATTAAATTAAATTAAACCATAATTTTCAGCCCAAAGAAATTAATTATAATTAATTAACAACAGCAATGTTACAAAGTAAATTAGGTGAAACGTCTGGAACTTAATTAACTACCTAATTAAGAGTCATGATTAGAGAACAGTAAGATTCAAAGATTAAGAAGATTTTGAATGAAAGAAAACTTGGATTGGAAGAGAAGAAATGGTTAAAAGTATATATTATAATGTGTAGCTAGCGAGGAACGAAAGTAGAGTGAGAGACAATGAGGAGATTTTGAGTGCATAAATAGATAGCAGTTAAAGGGTATAAAAGAAGGCATTGAATTGGAGTATAATTACAAAAGTGCACCTTGACTTTCCTTAATGGAGGTTTGAACACGAACGGTTGAAAGGGAAACAGGGACAGATGTTGGAAAAGCCTCTGATTTTGTCGATATTACCAAAATGCTCTTTTGACTGGATTGGGGTTGTGACAAGGAAGGATTTCTGTAGCCGTTGAAAAGTTTGAATGTTTTTTACTCATTTACTTTTTAGTCTTTATTATGGGGCATGTGAAAATATTATATATATGCGTTTGAAGTTTGGTGAAACCGTCTTGTTATTTAATAGCCACTTACTTCAATTAATTTAAATTAGATGAAATTTATAATGATAATTTTATTTTTGAGCAATAAAATTTTTAATTAAATTTAAAAGGAATTTGACTAAAAATAAATTTTAAAAATAAAATTTTAAAAATAATATTTTAAAAAAAATTATTAAATTTATTTTTTTTATTTTTAAATTTTAAAATGACATTTTATTTTTACATTTAAATATTTAAAAAATTATTTAATATTTTTTAAATTTTAAAAAACTATTTATATACTTATTTTAAATAGATGCAAATACCCTTTAATTATAATTTCAATTTTATAATCTTTAATCTTATGAATGACTTTGATATCATTGTGTTAAAACTTATTGATATTAATATTTAATAAAATCTTACTATTATATTCATAATTCATGTATAAGGCTTGCTTCAAGAAGAGAGTTTTACATTTGTAAACACAACATCATTTTGATTGGAGAAGCTATCATTACACCAATTGGCAACAACAATTTTAATGATGAAGTGTTAAAATGATGTTTGATAAAAAGTAAAACTGCATTTTCTTAGAAATGTTAATTAATTAAGTATTTATTATATATCTATTAAAACTGAATTATGAATCTTTCTTTACTTATTATTGTATTTATTCTTTTCTAGAAATTTATAAAATATTTATATAATTATAAGTATTTAGTAAAATATTTAAAATAAATATAAAGTGATTAATAGAGTATCAAATATGAAAGTTTAAGATTTTTTTTTATTATTATTCCTTCGTGTAATAATTTTATTTAAACAAATTACAAAAATAATAACACTATAAATAAATAAATATAAAATAATATTTTTAATATATTTAATTATTATATTCTTTTATAAATTTTTTTATTAAATATTATGATTAATAATTTGAATTTTTATATTAATATATAAAATTAAAAATATTAACGATAAAATCAGTTTAGAAATATGTTTAGTAATATATAATTATTTTATTTATATAGAATGATATTTATAAAATATCATTTTATACAAAATATAAAAATTAAATAAAAAATACTTTATAATGATAAATCGCTCAAGCATAGTGTTTTGGGTTAATTATTAATCCCATAACTGATGTAACCACTAACTAAAAAAAATTAACAAATGTTGCAAGTCATCTCATTATCAATAGGCTGGCAATTTCAAGAATATATAGCCTAGTCCCTAATGAAATTCAAACTTGCTGATTCATTAACGTCATATGAGAGAATATATAAAATTTTCGATGTTATTCAAATTCAAGGTTTGATATGAAAAAAATTGATGTAAATTTATGAATTATTAATTTCATGATATGGCAAAATCTATAAAAAATAAAATTTTAAAATCTCATGCTTTCTAAGTAAGATTTGACAAAATTATTTATTTTATTATTTGAAAATTTTCTTTATTCTTTTTATTATTTTAAAATTATCTCTAATTTTATAAATTTAATTTATTATATCTAATGATATAATTTATTAATTTCATTAATTTCACAATTTCATGGTTTTTAATTTCATTGATTTAACAATTTTCATAAGGCCACGTTTGGGTTGAGAATTTTAAAATTCATAAAATTTATCAAAAATTATAGAATTAAAAATTTAAATTTTCTATTCCATGAATTTATAAAATCTCACTTATTTTGAATAAAAATAAAATTTATGAATTTTAATAGTATTTTTATAATAAAAAAATAATTTATAAAATTATTCATTCATTAAAATGAAATATTTTTCAAAATCTCATTTTTTATGTAAAATTTTTAAAATCTTCACAATGAAAGCTTGTAATGAATAATGGATTTTGAATAATTCATGAATTTTAATTATTTTTTACTAACCAAATAATAAATTTTTACAAAATCTATAAATTTTCTAAAATGTTTCATCTAAATTTCTTAATTAAAATATATCCTAAATTTTAAATATACTCAATCCAAACAAGTTCTAAAAGGTTAGTTAGAAGCTCCATTGGCAGGCTGCAGCCAAAAGAGGGTTCTACGTTCATATATATTAACAAGAAATGATAAATCCTTTGGAAATAGTCATAATTGTTAACCTAAAAATAGCAACACACAACTACTAAATAAATGTTTATGCTCTTATTATATTTGGAGATGAGAAAAGATAATAGGACTTTCATTGAGTTTATATTGACATATTTGCTATAATTAGCTATTAATTTTTCACAACTTCAATCCTATAATTTGGGTAAAATTAGATGAAACAATATATTTTAATAAAAATAAATTAAGAAATAATACAAACTTTCTTTCGTAAAAAAATAATAATCTAGCATTTTATTTTAAGCTGTATTTTAAAAAACTTGTAATTTCATTACCTTATATATAGAAATTTTGATTAAATGAATAATATGATAAAAAATAATAATATAAAAAATAATAAGAAATACTATAGAAAAAAATGAATTCTTTTTATCGCTTAAATATTTAAATTCTTTAATATACTTTAAAAAATCATTATTAAAAAATTACTTATTTTGATTCATTAATCTAGAAATTAATTTAAAATAAAATATACTATATAATTGATAATTATATAATATTATTTGATAATATAATAAAGACATTTTAAAGATCATTTATATTATATATGTGTGTGTGTTTCATTATGAATTCATGATCCATATAAATAAATATTAAATTATTATTATATAGATAATTTATTAAATTAATTAATTGAAGTATTTATCATTAATTGGACTATTAAAGTGACATTTAATTAATTGAAACCAATTGATATCAAATTCTCAAATTGAATGAAACGGCAACAAATTGTGCAATTCTTTTTTTAAGCTTTGGGATTATATTATAATTATTCATATATACATGTATGATGAGGCTTAGTTGGAATTCCCTAATCATTAAAGCATATATGGGATGTGTTGTCTTTGGTTGTTTATAATACTTTGTCAGAAAAAAAAAAATAATTATGACAAATTATTAGTTGATAATATCTATATCAATTATTATAGCTTTTATTTTTTCCAAATTACATAAACATGGATTGGGAGCTATATGATAGCTTGATGAAGCTAAAATTGGTCCAAAACAGTAACTATAGTGTTAAAAAATAAGGACTTTTGGTAAGAGAAAGTGATAGAAACTTATCTACTGGTCATGTTAAAAGCAAAAATAGCTGAAACCCTTTTGCTTGGACTCTTTATAATTGTCTTAGATTCTTCAATTCTGAATATGGATCAGTTACATCAGTAGAAAAGAAAATTTAAGAGAAATAGCTTTTGAAAGATCAGTAAAATACAAACATAAAGAAACTGTTACAAAATGAGGCAAAGAGGAATGATCAGAAGAAAATAAAGAGATCGAGAGTGGTCTAATTTTAAATAAATAAAAAAGAAAGAAAACAAAGGGAAGAAAGTTGAATGTCTTTAAGTTTTTATACTAATGCTAGTGTAGGGCATATATAGAAGAGAACCCACTATCTCTTTCTCGAAGGAATATACACAGTGAATAGTCATAGTCAAAACCAGCATGCTGCATGCTGTGCTCATCTCCATTTTCTAGAGTTTTACACTACTCTTATTACTATTTACATTTCATAATAAATTTTTAATTATAAAATACATAATTATTAAGAATTATTTTTTATTTTAATTTTTTCAATTTATTTATTATTTTAATTTATTTACTCCATATATCACACAATAAATATCATAATTATAAAATATATAATTATTAAAAAAAATTAATATATTTTAATATTTTTAATTTATTTACTACTTTAATTTCTTTTCACCCTTTTAATTCCCTGACATTTTATATAAGTGTTTGTAGGGGGCAAATACAAATTTTTTAGAAAGAATAGACACCTCTCACATCTAGAGAATGACACAAAATTTTTAGAATAAAACTATAAATTATGGACTAAAAAATTAATTTTTTAAAATATAATTATAATTTATTAATTTTAATAAATTTCAGGAATTGAATAATAATTTATCTTAAAAATTTTAAAAATTAAAAGGTCAAAAAATAAGAATATATAATTAAATAATATTTTATTATAAACTAAAAAAAATTAATTTTTTAAAATAAAATAATCATTTTATTAATTTTATAAATTTTAAGAACTAAATAATAATTTTATATTAAAAATTTTTAAAAATTAATTATTACTAAATCTGCCTTTAGATGTTTAGATCATCTTAAAAAAAGGATAATCATTTAAAATAGTATAAATTTTTAACTTTTAAGTGAAAATTGAAGTATTTTGATATTTTTAAAAAAAATATAATTAAGAAAATGTTTTAAGTTTAAAAAATAAACTGGAAAGTGTAATTTATTTTTTATGAAGATTTTTCAAAAGTATTTTTTATTTTGTTATGAACTTTTTACCTTTAATGAAATTGAGAAATTATATAATGACATCTAAATACTTTGTAATTAAGTCTTAATTTCATAGTTATTATTTTTTCAAAATTCATAATATAATTTAAGTCTTAATTTTATAATAACATTCAAACACTCTTATATTTCTTAATTATTATTTTTATTTTCAACGCATTTTTTAATGAGTATATTATTATAATATGAAAATAAATATAATTTAAATTATAAAATAATTTAAATGAATTATGATATATCAAAAAGAAAATTAAAATATTTATTATAGGACAAATAAAATATTATTTTAATTTCTCTCCACCTTCTTAATTTTTTCATATTTTAATAATTTTTTAATTAAAATATTATTATAATATTAAAATAAAATATAATTTATATTAAAAAATAATATAATTAAATTAAAATTTATTATACGACAAAAAGAGTATTGTAGTCTCTCTCCCCTTCCCCTTTACATTCTCCTCCCCCACTACTGCTTCTTTTGATCTTAATTAAAACACTACCTTTTGTTTTTCTTAATTTATACATTAATTAATTTTTTTCATGTTAATTAATAAACCAAATAAGGCTATGCCCTACTTTTTTCTTTTTTCTTTTTTCTTTTCCTTTTTCCTTCAATTTGTTACACGATGTTAGTACGCATATATGCATTGTATATTAAATGGACAACTTACCAACCATTATTATATGAAGTTTTTATTTTCCTTGTTTCTTTTTTGAAAATATACTTATTTTTTTATTATTTGAGTGCACTATATCATAATTTCATGATTATATTCCTCAACTTTTGAGGTTATATATGGAATCTCTAGCTTTGTTTTATTAATTGTAACAGTTGTAATATAAAGCTTGTTTTAGTTGATAAATGATTAAATGAATCTACTTCTTATTTTTTTTATATTAAAATATAAATCTCACCTAAATTAAATAAAAAATATTAAATTAATATATATAATTGAATTCTTTCATTTTAATAACTAATTTTTAAAATTAACACTTCAAATACTATATAAATTATAACATTTCTAACATAATATCAGAGTTAGAAAATGATCCATATATATTACCCATTCAATCATAATTTGAATTAAAATTTTAATTTTTCTTTTAATTTTTGGTATATTTCGGATTTAATCTCACTCTTGTTTTCAATTCAATTTATCTTAATACAAGTGTCAATTGTGATTAATAAAAATTATTTTCATCTAGTTGTTATTTAAAAGAGAGTGTTAAAATATAAATTTTATATGGATTAAATAGAAGATGTTAAATGAATATATATATTATTGGACTTTTTAATTTAAATAGCTAGTTTTTGAGTTTAGCACTCTTAAAATTATATAAAATTTAATTTTTAGAACGAAAACTAAGTTTAGGTGTCTATATATATATATAACTTAATTAGACTAAAAAATTATTAGGGTCTGTTTATAGACAAGAATTGAAATTGAAATTGAAAATTTTAATTTCAATTCTAATTTTCTAGAATTAAAATTCTGTTGAAATTATAATTCTAATGTTTATTTCACACAAAAAAAAATTGAAATTGAAATTGAAATTAAATAAAAAAATTGATAATGATGAAAGTGACGGTGAAATTGAAAGTGGTGGTAGATTATCGACGATGGCGGTAGATCATCGACAATGACAGTCTGATAAGCCATCGTCGCCGGTGATAACCATCAGGCGAACCAATATCATCGGAGGTGGCGGACCATCGACATTGAAAGTGACGAACCACCATCCGGTCGTTGAAGGTGGTGGACCATCGTCGCGAACGGTGACGGTGTCATTGAGGGTGGTGCTGGGAGTGGCGATGAGAGAGAGAATTATAGTGGTGATTATGAAATTATAATTTTTATGCGTTGAGAATGAAATTTTGAAATTGATTTTTTAATTATATTACAATTTCACGGAATTGTAGTTAGAATTTTAATTCTAATTTTAAATAGTTACCAAATATTAAAATTAAAAATTCTAATTTTAATTTTAATTTCATCTCTAATTTTAAAATCTCCAAATAAATCCTTATTAGAGTATTTTTTTAGCCATTTGGCTCGCCAAATTTTCTTTAACAGCGTAAGTATCTTTCTTTTCTTTTCTCCCTTTCTCTTTAAATTTTCTTCTCATTTTCTTTTTTTTTTTTCAAATAAATATTTCCAATATTTGAATATTCAGTAAATTCATTCATCAATTATATATTATTTTATACTTTTCTTACCTTAAAATAATTAAACAAAACAACATGCCATAAAGAATTATATTTATATAAATATATATAGAATTAACGATTATTAATAAAATTAAAGAAAATGTCTAATATCTTTTTAAATAAAAACAAAAATATTCAATTATTTCATTACTATTATTATAAATATGCTAGTTTGTACACCTGTGTTTTGCACGATTTATCATTAAAAAATATTTTTTAATTATTTTTATATGTTATAAAAGTGATATTATATAATTATTATTCTAAATAAAAATATATAAATATAAAATTATTATATATTTTATATAAATAATAATTATTATTATTGTACTATATTTTTAAACTAGTCTTCTTGTTAATTAAGATTTTTAATATTTGATTTTATATATCAATATAAAAATTTATATTAGTAATCATAATATTCAATAGAAAAAAGAGAGTTATAGGAAAACATAATATTGAAAATAATTAAAATATATTAAAAATATTATTTTATCCTACTTATTTATTTATTTTTAAAATATTATTTTCTATTTATTTTTCATTTAATTTATTAAATAAAATTATTATATGAATAAATGAATAATTTGAAAATCTCAAACTTTCATATTTAATTAATACCCTATGATCCTTTATATTTATTTTAATCATTTCATTAAATACCTAAAATTATATAAAAAATTCAAAAATTTATAAAAAAAATAAATACAATAATGAGTATATATAGAGAGAGTTTCGTGCTTCAAATTTAATAAATTTGCTAACAAAATTAAAATCATTCATATTTGAAAGAGGGCTTAAGGTAATTAATTTAGAGGATATATAATCATTGACTAGTTAGGATAATTAAGAGGGCTTAGCAAGAAGAATTACTCAATTATGTTGTATTGTAATACCAATTTTTTATAAATCTGATGTACGTAAATAATAATTTTTTTTAATAAATATATAATTTATTTTCTCGGCTAATTTTATTTTAAATCGAAATTGAATCTTAAGTTGAAATTTTTATTTTATGAATTTCTGCATTTGGTGTGAATTTTTAAATTTAATAAAAATAATATATATCCTATATTATAAAAAGAATCATATTAATTTGATGAATATATAGTTAAAAAGAGTTATGTGGATTACAATAACAAATTCACAAGCTTTCAAACAGTTATAAACTGCGATGAAGGATGCTATCGGTCTATTTTATACTAATTTTTTAGAAGAAAACAGATTGAAACTTTCACTTTCTTTGATGAACAAGACAGGATCCAGGTGAATGAATAACAGCAGCCAATGTGTTTGATATTCTCTAATATTTTTCTTTATTATTTTGATAAATTTTTTTTTAATTTAATTGAATCTAAATAATTCATTAAAGAAAGAATCGTAAAAATCGATCAATTCATATTAATTCAGTTATTTTTATTTGATTTCCTGAATTCTTTTGTAATTCTCTAATATTTTTTATTTAAATTATAAATTCACATCGATAATTAGTAATTTTAAATTAACTCGTATGATTTGAATCGTGAATCATATCATTTTAATGATTTTATATGAGAGAGCCCTTTTTTATTATTTACGATATTGTTAATAAATTATCATTTGAAATTTTTTATAAATTTGAATTTGAATTTTCAATGTGAAATAGTAAAAAATAAATATATGATGATAAATTTAAATGTTGAATCATTTTAAATAATTAACTATTTAAATCAACTATAATGTGTTTAATAGTAATTGAACTATATGATTAGCAATAAAAAAATTTTCTTCTCATTATCATAAATAATCCTATTTACAGTAATAATTATATAAAATTAATAATAATATCTCTTAGAGGGTATTTAAATGTAATTATTTTCACTTACAAACTCCGTTTTAATAAATACGAAACGCGCTTTCTCTTAAAAAACGATAAAACAATCGTTTGGCTCTAATGGTGAAAACGGTGTTTTAAAACTTGTATTCAGTAAATTGGATAAGCTGAAATATTTAGCTTTTTTTGAATGGCAGTTTACTCATCCAAAGTTTTCATTCTCAGCAATTTCTTCTCGGCATTTTAACAAACTCTGTTTATATCATTCAACATTCAAACGCCCTCTTAATAACTAGAGCGGAGATATTAACACTCTCCTTTTTTTATTTTTGATGCTCTCACTAACTCTTTTATTATTAAACTTGAGTATAATACCTTTATTAATTTACATTATTTAACTAATAACTCTCATAATGAAATAATATTTTAATTTAATTTCTTTTTATATTTCATTATTATTACTTTTAATTCACACATATAAAAAAAATGCTAAGTAAAATTTTATATTTTAGTTTTTATAAGAAAAATAAGGTTTATGTACTAAAAAACAGTTACATTCACTTTTATTTTTTTATTTTATAAAAGTGATATTTATATTTATATTTTTTTTAAAAATTATGATAATGAAAAATATATTTAATAAATATAGATTTTTATTTAAAAAATAAATTTTTTCATTTTTTACTATTATAAAATAAATTTCTTTCATGTTATAATTTTTAAATTTTTTTTATATGTCCTAAGTAAATATATATATTTTTCACCTTTAATATAGATAATTTACAAAATAAATTCTCAAATTTTAATACTATAAACATTTTATTTTAAGAAAAATTTTTAAATTATGCTTATTGAAAATATATATTTTACTAAAATATCCTAATAAATCATATATTTTTCCTTTATAAATTGAATAAATTATATGATTACAATAACAAGTAAATAATTAAAAAAAATATTGTTACAAAAAAATATATTTTTGAGATTATTATATTATTTTCAAAATATATTGAAAAGTATTAATATTTTATTTTTTATTTGATTAATTAACTTTCTTAATGATAAAAAAATCCTTTAAAAAAATTTAAACAAATTATAAATTTTGAAAGAAAATTTATTTTATAACATATAAAAATGAATATTTTATTATGATATTTTCTTATGTAAAAAATTATATGTGTGTGTATACATATAATTTTTATTTAGTATCACATATTTTTCTAAAATATAAAAAATATTTTTATACATCAAAAGTAATAATAATAATAAAATATATAAAAAAATAAAAATTAAACATTTTTTCTATATTAAAATTATTAGTTAAATAATATAATAAGGATATTATAGTTAAATTTAATAAAAAAAAAGATGGTGAAAGTGTCAAAAACTAAAAAAGGAGTGTCAATATCAGTCATCTTAATAATTAACATATAAAATTTTTATAACAAAAAATATTTGATAATTCTTATTATATATAAAGATTGATATCAATATGATGTTAATATATATTTAATAAAATCATGAATAAATTATTACAAATATTTAAATATACATTTAATATTAATTAAGGTTATCTAATAAATACTTTTTCTTTTATTTTTATATCTTTTCATTATTAATCTAAATCATCTATCTTATTTTATATATAATATTTTTATTTTATATTATTTTTATACGTTATATTATTTATTTTTAAAAATATTTTATCAATTAATATTTTTTTATAAATAAAATGACACATAAAAAAATCATTATATAAACAATGAGATACAAAATGAAGTAAAAAATTCGACCTAATCCATCATTATATTTCAATTAATTATCCTAACTATCCTAATTATATGGTGAACTAATGAGTACAACCTTATTATTATCATCATCGTTCTAATTATTTTAAAATTTTATTAATTATCTTCGAATCGTAATCTTAATAAATTTCAACTAGCTAGTGGTTCCCCTTGTCGACTCATTTAGCACTACAATATTGATGTGTTGCAACACTGTCATCCACTGCTCATGTACTATATATATAGAAATGGATGCACTCACCATACCAATATGTTTAATTTAGAATATCTTATTTTTCAAGTTTTGCAAGCACATTAATTAAATTAATTATATGATTAAATTTGTCACAATCTGTTTATTCCTCTCCTTTAAGTGTTGGAAAAGTTGATTATACTCTGTAAAAAGAGCATAGTTTTCTGTAGTGCTTTATTTTTGTACTTATATACTAATTAATTAATTAACGTGTATAATAATGCAATTAAATACTGTCTATAGTAATTATTTTCTCCAATTAATTAATTATTAATTAGAGTTAATTTCCTTTTTAAACCTTAATAGAGATGAGGTAGGCCTGACGTACTTGGAGTCGGAGCCTACCTATTTCTGTCAAATAAGGATCTCCTTCTCTGTTTGCCATATTTGTAGGTTTTTGTGTTCTTAATTTAGCCAGTGGTTAAAGGGATCACTTGTTAGATTTTTAGAAGGAGGATTGATAATTTATTAATTAAAAATAAAAATATATTTTTTAATTAATAAAAATTATAATCGGCAATCACAATTATTATTTATTATCGAATTTTGTTGATTTGAAATAGATGAATCGATAATTGATGTTTATTAAAATACTTAATACTTTTTTAATTGTTGACACGTGTATTTTTAAACGACAATTAAGTTTTATAGTCAGATATTTAAATACTCTCTTAGTTAATTTTTTTAGATAACTAATACTTTGATTTGATTATTAGATGAAGTGAAATTTGGTAAAAAATTTTAATCTAATTATTGAATAACTGTTAAGTAGTTAAATAGTTGATATTTATAAAAATTTTAATTTTAAATATTTTTGAAATATCTCATATTTATTTAAATAAAAAGGTTAAATTATTATTTTAAAAAAAATATTTAAATAAAAAGATTAAATTAATATTTATTTTTTAATAGCCATTAAATATATTAATAACTAATAACTAATAATAATTTTATTAAATATTAGCTAACAATCACCAATTAACTAATAATTTTTTTTAGTGACTAAATTTTATTTTGCAGTTCGTAACTATCCTTTTCAATGTGTACATACTTCACAGATAGATCTTCAAATCTTATCATGAGATACAAATATATTTTATCATTTTAACCATATCTCATTGGTAGCAAGATAATAATTACCAGTTGTTATAAATATCTAAATCAAACGGGAGAGAAGACTATTTAATTAAATGTTTTACACTTTAATTTTTCATGTGTTCCCTTTACTATTTATATTATTTTATTTTCAAATAATTATTTTTATTGATTTCCAATATGTATTGTGATCAATAAAGGT
Organism: Aleurites moluccanus; assembly: GCA_948193065.1. Lineage (NCBI taxonomy): Eukaryota > Viridiplantae > Streptophyta > Magnoliopsida > Malpighiales > Euphorbiaceae > Aleurites > Aleurites moluccanus. The sequence continues at coordinate 63,899 of CANXYC012316399.1, forward strand.
CGAGCGCAAGGGTCCACTAAAATTCTAAAATTGTAACGTTGGCTTTTAGGTTTATGAGTTCTAATTGCGCATCATATGCATGTTTTTGTAGTGATTTTCCAAATATGAAACCCATTAAGGACTACAAGCATTTGATGATCTTTTTACAAATTCATATATGGTATTGAATCCCATCAGCATTAACCTCCTATAAGATTTTAACTAAATTGATCAAATTTTGATTCCAAAAGTTGAGTCACTTTTAAGTGAATTTGCTAAGCACTTTATTGATTAGAGTTAAATTACTACAATCAGACTATAAATGAAAAAAAAAATCATTTACGGATTTTTTAGTTCTAAAGTAAACAATTAATTTGCCTATCACTAAATTAAAAAATAAACTTAATATAATTATATTATTTTACTACTAATTAATTAATGGATAATAAGCAATACATGGATCTCTATATTTTCGCATTTAATTTCTATTAAACTGAGATGAGTTCATAGTAATGAAGATAGTGTGTGATACATGATAAAGATACCTATAAAATAAGATAAAAGGCAAAATATAATTAAAAAAATAAGGTGATATTTCATTTAACTATTTGTAGATAATTTTTAGTTGGTAGCCGATAGTTATTACCTGATAGCTGATTGTTGCAAGTGTTTGATAAAATTATTATAAGCTGCTATTTTCAATAACTATTAAGGTTAAATATTAATATTTTTTTTATTTAAATATTATTTTTAAATGATAATTTAGTATTTTTAATTAAAAAATATAAAATTTTTCAAAAAAGTATAAATTTTTTTAAGAAAGTTTTGATTTGAAATTTTTACAAATAAAACTATTTGACTAATTAACAGTTACCTAACAGTTAAAAACTGTCTATAACCAAACACTATTATACAGCTATTAGAAATTAAAAAGTTAATAAATGTATCAAAAAAATTTACTAAATTCCCACTAAGATCCCGTTTAGTTTAGATGTTTATAGCAATTATTAGCTGTTACTGATAATTAAAAATTGGTAACTAGTGACTATTATCTAATAACTAATTAATGTAATTGTTTGGTAAAATTATTATTAGCTGTTAATTGTTAGTATATTCAATTACCATTAAAAATAAATATTAATATTTATTTTTCATTTAAATATTATTTTTAGAACATAATTTAGACTTTTTAATTAAAAAAGTAGTAGCTTTTAAAAAAAATTTAATTTAAAACTTTTACAAATAATAATTTTTGGACAACTCAACAATTAATATCTATCAGTAACCAAATATTACGATACATTCGATAAAAAAGCTAAAAAAACTAAATCAAATACCCACCGAGTCTTTCGAAAGAATCTCAAACTTTGAAAGTCTATTAATTACCAGAAAGTCTATTTAGTATGTATTATGAAATAAACAGTTCATTCGCAAGACTATTTTGGGTGTTTTTTATTAGATGGTGGATTGGATGGCTAAACGATGGCGATTGGGGACTGTAGGACCAACACTTCCATCTATATACTTGGATAAGAAACTTGAAGACGATAAAGATTATGCAATCAATCTATATAACTTCACCAAAAAAATTTATATTAGTATGCAATTGAATTAGTAGCATAATAAATATAGACTAAATTTGATTGTCTTTTTCTTGGTATAAAGGATTAAATTTTTTTTTTATAAAAAAATTAAAAATTTTAATTTTTTAAAGGAGAAATAAATATTCATTTATTAATATAATAAATTAATATAAAAATATAAATTTCATAATATTATAATTTTTTAAAAGTAATATCAAAACAAACTAAAAATATAAATTCTAATTCTAATAATTTTAACTTAAAAATATTAAAGTGTACTAAGTGATAAATGATAATCATTATTTTATTCTTATGATATTTCAATAAATTTGTTATGGATACCAACAGATGTAAATAGGGATGAATTTAGAACTAAAATTTTGAAAGGATTGATAAAAAATATTAATTTTCTTTTAGAAAATAATTCAAATAGGATAATTTGAATGTGTACATAGTTTTGATTATCTATGATTTTTTATAAGATACCTAATTAAAAATTTCATTGAGTTTTGATAAGAAATATTTATTTTGATTTAATTTAAAGAAAGAGTTATACAATTTGAATGTGTGCATAGTGTGATTATAATGAAAAATATAGACTGATATAATTATTTTATGAATAATTAAGCTTAATTTTTTAAATTTATTCACTAATTATTTACCAGTTAATTATGTAATATGACATTTCTATATATACTTGTATTTCACTCATATATATTATATACTATTTGACAAAACTTAATATATAGAATAAAAATATAAATGGGTGAATTATAATTTTGCAAATTACTAATTCTACCTAAAGTAATTAAAATCACAAAAACTTATATTTTAAAGGGTGCCACATTCCAAAATTCCATATATTTATTAAAAATATTTAAATACAAAATTGAACATTATTAATTAATAATAAAATTAAGAAAAATAAATAAAAAAGAAAAATTCATCCATAAGAAAAAAAACTAATTATTACTTTAATAAGGAACGTCACTCGATATAAGTTTATTATATAATATAAAAAATTAAATTATTTGAATTTTGATAATTTTCTTTAATGCAAATTAACTAACTACTCCTTGTCTATATTCTTCCCATGTCATTGTTGTCAACTATCGATGATTGGCCTTGAACAAAATGAAACCCTAGCTAGATCGAGAGAGAAATGTTTATATACTGTCCATGATCTAATTCACTTACTAGGGAAGAGAAAATACATGAGAGCTATACACTATACACTAAAAAATTAATGCACCATTTATTATAACTATTAACTATTACTAATAATTATTAATTAATAATTAATGATTAATAGTGTTATTTAATAATTGATTATTATAGGTATTTTATAAAATTATTATTAGTTGTTAGCTATTATCATATCCAATGACTATTAATAATAAATATTAATATTTACTTTTTATTTAAATATTATTTTTGAAGGATGATTTAGTATTTTTAATTAAAAAAATAAATTTTTTTAAAAAATTTTGATTTGAAATTTTTACAAATAACAGCTATTTGATTATCTAACAACTACTTAATAATTAATAGATTTTAGTAACTAAATGTTATAATTCAACTGTTAAAAATAAAAAAATTAACTGCGGTATAAACACTCACATACACTTTTTATACAAAAATAATAAAAGTATAAATTGGGCTTCAACTTAATCTTGGGCTCCTTGGGCTTCTAATACAGGCTTACTTCTCACGTGTGTAAAGCTGCTGGCTATAGCTTATACTTACAGGCCAATCTTCTGATGATGCACATGAAAAAAATCTAATTGAAAGAACATTGTGGGACACTAAAGTATATTTCCTTGCCTTATTGACCTTTGAATTGAAAGCATTAGGGCTCTCAATGGTCTCGTCCTTAATTAACTGATTGAAATCTAATTGAGAGAACAATAACAACACTGTTCTTCGTGTATATATATATATATAAATGACAATAATCTTCTTTATGTATATGAATTTATGGGTAACATAAGAACAGTAAAATATGCTAAATGGGGTATTCATTGCTCGTAGTAAACTGTTCAATCAAACTAAATTTGTAAAATATTTAGTTTGTATTTCGTATAAAATATATGTTTATTATATATAGATATATATAAAACATTAATTTATATGAGACTTCAATCTGTTTACTTTAATCACATCGAAAGAGAAGCAATTTGGTTGCTGAAACTCTTATCAAGAAAGCTGTCCTTTGTGCAAAATGCATCACTGCTTGGCTACTAAACTAAGATATGTTAGATTTAATTATTAGTTATTAATTGATAATTAATTATTACAAGTGTTTAATAAAATTATGATAATTTAATATATTTAATAATTATTAATGATAAATATTAATATTAATATTTTTAATTAAATATTATTGTTAATAAGATAATTTAGTATTTTTATTTAAATAAGTAGAAATTATTTTAAAAAGTTATAAATTAAATTTTTTATAAATAATAATTATTTAATTATTTAAAAATTATCGAAAAATTAATAATTATCACTATAAAAAAATTAAATAAATTTGATATAATTATTAAAAATAAAAAAACTAATAATTATATAAAAAAAACTTAATCAAACACTCATTAATTGAGTATGCAATAGACATTATGCTTTGATGTACTCTTTCAATATTTTATCAATAATATTCACCTCTTCTTCTTTTTTATTGTGTGACATTTACAAGTTTGCTATTATTTTTTAAAATGACAATTATATATTATATATTTTAAAGATTACCAAAATAATAATCTTATAAAATAATTTTAACTTATTTTTTTATTGAATTTTACTTAAAATGATATAAATCACAGTAATTGAAACAACATTAATTATACAACTCGTCCCAGTAGCTAGCATCACACGCTTCAAATTTGTACGGAGATGGAACCAAATGAAAAGTGTACATATACCAAATGAATTAAAACCAAATTGCCTATTTTACGTGTTTCTCGTCTCTTTTTTTATATTCTTTTTTTACTCTACATTAACCATTGTTATTAAAATTGGATAGCACTCCCCGATCGAATTAAAAAAATTAAAAATTAAACTAAAAATTAATTCAATTAATTTTAAAAATTATCCTTAAAAATTGGTGAAGGGCCAGTAAACTGGTCGAACCGGACTGATTTTTTTAATTCAAATTGGTCAGAAATTTTTTTTAATTTTTAACCAAAAATAATAAATATCAAATTATATTTATTCTCATCATATATATAATAAATGTCAAATTATATATATATATATATCGATTTAATTGATTTGATTTCGATCGAACTTCTAATCATCTGTTTTCACTGATTTTTGAATGAATCTGATTTTAAAAACATTAATATTAACTGTGAAAAAAATTATTAAATATTAAAATACTTAAAAAAAAAAAAATGAAACATTAGAATCATAACCACATTTTGTTCACTCATTTAATACATGCAAAGTGGGCTTATAGGCTCTAGCACTTTGATGGGCTTCTCATGGTCTTGGTCTTATTTTCTCTAAAATGATAGCCCAATAACAAATTTTTTCTTAATTCCATATTCTTCCGGTGATCGTCTAGAGTTGAGAAAGTTTGCGATCAAAACAAACCCTAGGAGCTGTTACAGTGTTATTGGAGCTTCATATCGGTTGCTGAGTCTAGGTATTCAACTCAATTTCGATTGTTCAACTTTCATTTTGTTCCTAATAAAGTTTCCATTGATTGGCTGCGCCTATTTGCTTATTTCCATTATTTTTGTAGCTTCTGGATTTTGTGCATTGTTTCTCTAATGAATGTTTTTGTAATGTTCATTCAATTGACTTTCTAAAACTGAATTTTCTTCTTAGGTTATTATTATACAAATATTTGTGCAAGTAGATTAGGGCCTCGATGGACATGGATTTCTCTGAATCCAGGTACGAGCGACGTAAAGAGAGAGATGGTCTAGGTGATGAAGATGGTATTGAAAACTCAAATAAGCATTCTAGTAGAGACAAGGATAGGAAGAAAAGCAGCCGAGGAGAAGACAGGGAACCGGAACATAGAAATAAGGACAGAGAACGGTCCAAGAGAACTAGTGAAGATATCACCAAAGATTTGGACAAGGACCAACATGAATATGTGGATAAGGACCGTGGAAAGGAGAGGAGGGACAAGTCCAGAGAGAAGGATAGGAAAGAACGAGGGAAAGAAAAGGAGCGAGAGAGGGAGAGAGACATTGATAAGGAAAGGGGAAAGGAGAAGATTAGGGATAGAGAGAGAGAAAAAGAAAGAGTGAAGGACAAAGAGAGAGAGAAATATAAGGACCGAGAGAAGACTAAGGATAGGGAGAGAGAGGCTGATCATGATAAAGAAAGGTCGAGGGGCAGAGACAAAGCCAGCAAAAAAAGCCATGAAGAAGACTATGATAGAAGCAAGGATGATGTTGTTGAAATGGGATATGAAAATAACAAGGATGGCCATGTTTTAAAGCAAGCAAAGGTTTCTTTTGATGATGATGAGGAGGAGGAGCAAAAGGCTGGAGGAAATGCATCTGCCTTGCAACTTGAGGACCGGATCTTGAAGTAAGTAAATCTCTATTGGTGCTGTCTTGTACTCTTTTCCCCCTTCCGTTTTTAATTTAAATATAATTTTTGGTATTTTTTTTTTCGTCTTAAAATAACTAGATGTAAGACATTTCTTCTGTGTGAAGAATTTTGAATTATAATATCATAAGCAGCAGACATTAGTTATTGCATCTTTTTACCATGAAGGAAAAAAGACTAAATGTTACACTTGATGGGTATCCTTTTTTCCCAATAAATCTGGTTTTAAATTGGATATAATTTAACTATGGAATTTTCTTGAGATAATTAAGTCCTTCTAGTCTTTGGTTTTGTTTCTCATGTTCTATGTGATTCTTAATTATATTTAACCTGTTAAATGTTTGTGTCATCAAATTTGATTAAAACTTAACTATAAATACTTTTTTTATTGTTTTGTTACGTGAACTTGCTATTTGTCTTCTAATATCTTATATATATCCATATGATATAAAATACAAACATTTGTTAATAGTTGTCCATTCAAAATATTAAAAATATACATGATCATGAATATTGGTATTGACGTTTTGTTTTTTACACCTATGGTGATTTTATTTCCCTGCAATAATGAATTCATTTTTCTATACCTAATATCTGATATTTATCAGATCTTTATTTGAAGTTTTCAATTGGAATCTTCATAACAGATATTAGGAAGTTGTTAATAGCAGTTCGTTTTTCTTACACCTATCGGTGAATTTGCTACACTCATGCACTATTACTAATCATGTCAATATTTTCTTTTGCAGTAACTTTTTCAAAATGAATGCCGTAAAAAGTTATGTTAATATTAGAAAATGTTGTTTTTAAATACCATATAATTATTGTTTTCTTGTTGATAATTGGAACAATTGTTAAATATCTACAATATATGATATATATAAAAATCTGGATGTTCAGAGATTTTTTACAAAGATAAGCAGGATGAGAAAAAATTATGATGCAGACAGATAATGACCTCTAAGCTTTTTATTATATTACAATTCCTATATTGCCACAGCATAGAAGCTTCCTAATTCTAATAGTTTTGTTTTAATTTATACAATTTCCTGTTCATGGAGGAATGAGAAATTGCTTTCATGATTAGGTTTAAGCAACTTGATATTTATCTCTGTAGTTTTTTATTCGTTCAGGATGAAAGAAGAAAGATTAAAGAAAAATCCAGAAGTTGGTTCTGAGGTTTTAGCATGGGTTAATAGAAGCCGTAAGCTTGAGGAGGAAAAGAACGCCGAAAAACAGAAAGCCAAGCAGCTCTCAAAGATTTTTGAGGAGCAGGTTATTGTATTCTTAAAATGTTTTCTTGCATTATATTACTGGATATGACTTATTTTATGTGATTGTAAGTGTTGATATTATGATATAAATTTTCAGGACAATATTGTTCAAGGAGGAAGTGAAGATGAGGAGGCAGGCGACCATGCTATGCGTATGGTTTCATCCTATTACATCTAGTCATACATCAATTTGTTTTAAAAGTCACATAGATTTACAACCATTTATATTCATAATTTATGAAACCACACAATTTGAACATAGTTGTGCTGCTTTTCTCATTAAAATTTTGTTATGATAATTCAAATGAGCAAACATAAGTTCAGGATGTGTTTATTGTTTTTATATTATTCAGTGCAGATACCTGGTCATAGCTCTCCGATGTAATTTCTATGGCTTGTGGTAGTCGAGTCTAGGGTGTGATCCATGAGACCCAGTTTCATGCCATTCTTAATTTCCGGTGTCTATGTTTGTATTCCAAATTTTATAGCTGTACATTTCAATGAATGACCTTTGTTATATTTTAGCAAGGCCTTGTTATTCATCCAATCAGATTTATTTATTTTTATGTTAAAACTTGTTAACAGATAATCTAGCTGGAGTTAAAGTACTTCACGGGATTGAAAAGGTCATGGAAGGTGGAGCAGTTGTTTTGACTCTCAAAGATCAGAGTATACTTGCAGATGGCAACATTAATGAAGGTAAAATTTTGGGTTTTGTCTCTACATTTTTCACATTTGAGTTCCCTGAAATGACAAAAACATTTTTGCATGACAGACGTTTTTGGTCTGATGTAACAGAGGTTGACATGCTTGAAAATGTGGAAATTGGAGAGCAGAAGCAACGGGACGAGGCATATAAGGCTGCAAAGAAAAAGACAGGAATTTATGATGATAAGTAATATGAATATCCATAATGTGTTCTGTTATTAGCTTATAAGTGTTAAAATATTGCTTAATAATTTGACACGTTATAACATTTTAGGTTCAATGATGATCCTGCTTCAGAGAAGAAAATACTTCCACAATATGATGATTCAGTTGGAGATGAGGTTAGACTCTTTATCGATTTTATGTCCTCTCCCTTCCCTTCCCTCTTTCTATGCTATTCCTTCTGAATTATCCTTAAAAACTATGATTATTAGTATTGTTGATGGTTTATCAGGGGGTAACTCTTGATGAAAGGGGACACTTCACTGGTGAAGCTGAGAAGAAACTGGAAGAGGTATGTAAATGCAAGTCCTTCATCAGTATATAGATTAAGAAAATGTGAAAAGCAATTTGTTAGCTTTGTTTCTATCTTTCTGTGGACTTAATTTGATTCTTTTTTTTTTTTCTAATTTATCTTATTTAGTTATTTGAACCTTTTTTTTTTTTAATATCCAATATAATTTTTCTAATGTATAGCTCCGTAGAAGGCTACAAGGTGCTACCACGAATAATCGATTTGAAGATCTAAGCTCCTCTGGAAAAATCTCATCAGATTACTATACTCATGAAGAGATGCTTCAATTTAAGAAGCCCAAGAAAAAAAAATCCTTGCGAAAGAGGGAGAAGCTGGATTTAAATGCCCTTGAAAAGGAAGCTGTCTCTGCAGGATTGGGTGTTGGAGATCTTGGTTCTCGAAATGATGGAAGAAGGCAGGCCATTAGAGAAGAACATCAGAGATCTGAAGCTGAAATGAGGAGTAGTGCATACCAGTCTGCATATACTAAAGCAGATGAGGCTTCTAAATCACTGCGACTGGAACAAGCTCTTCCTGCTAAATTAGACGAGGATGAAAATCCAGTGTTTGCAGAAGATGATGAGGATCTTCATAAATCCTTAGAAAGAGCAAGGAAATTGGCTCTGAAAAAGCTAGAGGAGGAAGCATCTGGTCCTCAAGCAATTGCTCGCCTGGCCACCACTGCCACCACCGGCACGAGTCAAATTGCAGATGATCAAAACCCTGCAACTGGAGAATCGCAAGAAAACAAGATTGTCTTCACAGAGATGGAAGAGTTTGTCTGGGGTCTCCAGCTGGATGAAGGTATTATTTTTGTGATATGTGTTTTTGCATTACAAAAAGAAAGAAAAAAAATGATTTTGCTAGGCATTAACTTGAAAAGGGCCTTTGCAAAGAGTGAAATCTAAGTCGAACTGAATTTTCTATAGTGTAATGGTTCCCCAATGGGAATAGCTTGTGTATATTTTTTTTGAGCTGTTGCAACTGTCTGTTATCAATATACTTCTTTGGAATACTGTCCTTATTCTGCTTTATGCAACTCCAATTTTGATCTTCCCTGAATACATTATATTACGTTCAACATAAGAACTATGATCTTTAGATCAACTGAAAATGTTAGCTCATCTGCTATTACTCTGCTGAGTATATCATGCCTGCAGGATTTTCAGATATAGTGTTCTTCAGTGTGCTGAATAAAAAAAGAGTACTGCTTGTATTGGAAAAAGAATTAACAAGCTGATTTTACTCTTTCAGAGGCCCATAAGCCTGATAGTGAAGATGTTTTCATGGATGAGGACGAAGCACCAATAGCTTCTGATCAAGAAAAAAAAGATGAAGCTGGAGGATGGACAGAAGTCAAAGACACTGATAAAGATGAAAGCCCTGTAGCTGAGAATAAGGAGGATATAGTTCCAGATGAAACCATTCATGAATTTCCAGTTGGGAAAGGTTTATCTGGTGCATTGAAGTTGCTCAAAGAGCGAGGAACACTTAAAGAAAGTATTGAATGGGGTGGCAGAAACATGGACAAGAAAAAGAGTAAACTTGTTGGCATCGTAGACAATGATAAAGACAATGATAAAGACAAATTTAAGGACATCCGAATTGAGAGAACAGATGAATTTGGACGTATTGTAAGTACTTAATCATCCACTCGCTTCCTAATTACTAACATTTCTCTGTAGATTTTGCTATTATGGATGAGGTGCAGAGATTAGATGTTTCATTGATGAAATCCACTGATTTCTGTAGCATAAAGTGATGTATATACTGTTCACTTTGAATGAATATGATAGTTGTCCTACATAAAATAGTATATTAGTTCTGAGAGATCAGTACAAATCTTCAAGTGCTAAATTTGGAATTTCGTTTGGGGTGTTGCTTATTTGGAACTGTTACTTCTGGTTGTAATTTCTTTGGAAATTGTAGACAACATAAGAATTAGTTTTCATAAAACTTGGGTTTTACTTGCTATCATGTGTAATGGAGATTTAAATTTGTTTTCATTTGTTATAGATGTTCAAGTTTCCAATTGCAGAAAAGGTGTAGCCAACTAGTATTTACCGAGTAAAAATTGCTGTTTGTGTTTGGTTAGGTAGTTCCTCTTAGGTTGTGTCTTGGTCCCACTATGATCTATTTCCTAAGTGTGAATTTATGTCACTGCCAGTATGGTTGCAATGTTGAAAATTTTATTTATTCTAATAATTTTACATCTTTTTTATGGCTTTGGATTATTTCCTTTTTTGGACCAGATGACTCCTAAGGAAGCCTTTAGAATGATTTCTCATAAATTTCATGGAAAGGGGCCTGGCAAAATGAAGCAAGAAAAGCGTATGAAGCAATACCAGGAAGAACTGAAGTTGAAGCAAATGAAAAATTCAGATACACCATCACTGTCTGTGGAACGGATGAGGGAAGCCCAGGCTCAGTTAAAGACACCCTACCTGGTCCTCAGTGGTCATGTTAAATCAGGGTATGATTTATATTTACATGTGAAATTTCAAATATTATTCATCGCTAATGAATGCAGAGAGTTTCTCTAGGGATTGGACAAGTAGTTTTAAAAAAGGAAAGAAGTAATCACCATGGATATTTGCATTGCTAAAATGATCATCTGAATCTTTGGCTTCATGAATTTTGAGGGATTTGGATCTAAACAAAATCTCAAGTTCAAAATTTTGGATTCCAGATTCCCTATCCAAATGCTACCTTAGAGAATTATGGGGTGTGTTTCTTCAGCAAAAATAGATTTCATTTCAAACTGCATGCAACATATGTGTTTTCTTGTTGAAAATGAAGTACCTATTTTTTTTTATGGCTGAACACACCTGGTGTTTTTACTGACTTGTCATGTAGTAATGGTGGGGATAGGCTCTCATCTTTTTGGGCCTCAATTTTTGTTTCTTTTACTATTCTATGGCAATAAATGGTTTCTTGTGCTTTAATTGGTCAAATTTTACATATTGAAGGCAGTTTCATTTAAGTTCAGTTTCATTGAAGTTGTGCGAGTACCTGTAAGCTTTCACTTTAAACCTCAGGAAAGCTAAAAAATCTTATTTGAAAGAAAGATGTTATGGTTTTATAGAACCTGTGAAGGTGTATCAGCTTTTTAGCACAATATATTTTCTGTGTCACGTTGATTAATTAATTTGCTTATTTTTTCATATGTATTACAATTACTAGAACACTAGTGATTTTTTATTTGCATCATATTCCATTTGCAGGCAAACAAGCGATCCGAGGAGCGGTTTTACAAATGTTGAGAAGGACCTTCCTGGAGGCTTAACACCCATGCTTGGTGACAAAAAGGTCAGTCAATTCTTGTATTAGCATGTGAGATCCACGAATGTACTTGTATGTGCATGTCATGGTTTTTTTTCATACAGTTTGCTAATCAACTGCTCTGTAAAATTCTAAGAATTTGAAAGCTCCTTAACCAGCAAATTGTTGAGATGCTATTGTGGGATGAAATAGTGCTTCATGCAAACACCTAAATAGTAAATTTAGGAGTATTTATGGTTCTTCCAATGCTATTTGATAGGTAAATTATTGTTTAATAGGACAAGATTTTATCTAAATTGGATTGCTTTGCTCTTGGACAAATAACAAAAACTAAACTTCATACCTAACCTTAGATATCACAAAGAAGGTTCCACTGACACTGTGCCTTGGGTTAGAATTCCCTTCACAATTTGATAGAGTTGTGATCGCTTGACCAAAATGTTACTGCCCTACCAATTCCAGCAATTCATGAAATTACTAATTAGTAAAATGCCTCTTTAACTCCTAAAGTTAATGATAAACATCTAAATAATCAACCACAAGCTGGTGGGCTTGATTAATGTTAATTTGAAACCAAAGTAGAAGAGTATTACTAAACTGAATCTAGGTAAAAAATAAATATTTGAACTTGTGTCTTACTTTTGTAGATCTTATTGTCGGCTGCTTCATGGTTTTACTATATTCTGTTGTCTGAGCCATTTTGTTAATTCTGATTTTCCATGCAGTGTTTTTGATGGGGGGTGTTTGCTACCCTTGTCAAGGGCTTTGCCATTATTGGCTGTCCATAGCTGCATTTTCAAAAAGCTAATAACCTTTGTTTTGTGTGAGAGAGATTTAAATCTTATTATTGAATATTAGTTCCAAAAATGGAACCACCCTGGAAAATTCTGTAGGCTTGTTGATAGTTCCATTTTGGAGGAACATATTATGATCTTCCTGTATGTGACAACCAGGAACTGTGTTCCCAGATCTTATTATCACTATAGCCTATGTAGGTTTGCCTACATATTGTCTGATCTCTCTCTCTCTCTCTCTCAACCACCTTCTCATTGAAAAGAGTTGAAATTAAATTTTGGTGCCAAACAATGTTCTTATCAATGCAAACGTCAGAACTCTTCAGCAGATCACATGATTATGTATTGTTTCTTATAGTCGCAATGATTTAACAATAAAAAACATATCTAACATGAAAATGAACTTCTAATGATAACATAGAAGGGGTTGAATTGACTGCTTGAGAGGGAGTTGTGGGGTGGATTAGCATGAGAATTATTCATGCTCTTGTGCAAGTTGTGAATGGTGTAGTGGATGCTGGTGGCTTTTGGTGAATGCTAATATGAGAAGACTGATGGTACCTCGAAAATACACCTTGACTTTTTTGTCATAGTAATCTTGTGATGCATCAAAAAATGAAGAACTTGAGCTGCTAATTTTATCATAATTTTAATTTCAGCCTGTTGGAAGGTTCATATTTGTAATGTTAAATAGAAGCAAAACTTGAGTCTTTTTATGTGAAGTCCTAATTGATTAGATTATAAATGGTTGTCTTCTAAGAATTATGTCTTAAGTTTTGTTTTTTTTTTCTCAAGTCTTATTAGTTTGCGTATTTTCCTGTTAAGTGCCTTTGTTCTTGCAGAACTCTGGGAAATCTCAAGATTCATTGTAATGGCTATTATATTCTTTTTCTTTTTCTTTTTCTTTTCTTTTTCCGAAAAAGAGATCTTCTCACACTTACCGTTCTCTTTATACTCTGATCTCCTGTACTGCTGTTTCTGCTGCTTGTCATAAATAGAGCAATTGGTTTCTTATCTTTTCCACCGTTGACGTTTTTCTTGCTTTGCTGTAAGTTCCAACGACTCTCTTTTCTGGCCTGCAAATAGCCATCATTTTTTTCTTGAACCTTGAAATATACATTTTTAATTCGATCTGCAAGACATTAGTTGGATTCTCTTTAATTCAACCTTGAATTCTCACTGAGGTTCATCACTTCATCTTAGGCCATTTTATTCAGGATTGTCTAGGTTAGCTTCACTTCACTATTTATTGGCCACATGTTTTGGGTTTAGAAGCAAGTTCAGTTATCAAGAAACAAAGATTTTCTTTCAATTTATAACAAACAACCAATCTTCACCTCTTTCTTGTGCTTTTGTTTGCGCATGTGCTCGTGCACTATTTTGTTTGCTTGATTTTGGTTTATTTTCTTTTCATTTTGGTTTGTTTTTGTACTGTTTTTTCCCATAGTTAATATGCTGATATTCTCTCTTCATTGTTTTCAGGTGGAGCATTTCTTGGGAATAAAACGTAAGGCTGAGCCTGACAACTCCAGCACACCGAAGAAGCCTAAAATTTGAAAAGCTCAAGGAAATTTTGAACAGGTATACATGTGAGCTTAAAGGAGTTATTAGGAAACAGTTGAATTTTGTAAGGTGGGTGTTGGTTGGAGAATGTGAATTTATATTCATGATTTTGATTTTTATTGTGCTTAGGAGTACGAGAGTATGTTATCTTGTTTCATCAAATGAGGTAACAACTGGCTTATTATTGGAAATCTATGTTAAAATTATGTCTTCATATAATTGATATAACCATTGGAAATATGATGTTACGACAATGAACATAGTGTTGATTTAATGTTTTGATTTAATAACCACATGTAGGAAATTCCAATTCTGAATGCTCTTCTGAGATTGAAGTTTGCTTACAACTGCTAAGGTACGAAGGAAAGGGGGCATAGTTGTAAAATATCATTCAGATCTAGAAGCATAAAATAGCTGCCTCCTTTTTTCTATATATGTAATTTTTTTTAATTTATTGAAATAAAAAATTGAAAAATTTTATATATAATTTAAAATGAAAATAGAATTTGGATTTTTTTTTTTTTTTTTTTAGTCATGGTTGGTAGTTTAATGTATGACTGGGTGTTTCGATCCAATGGCTAGGACTTTCCATTTATTTACAACTTATAAATGCATCAATTATCGAATGGCGTTGCTACGCTTCACGTACGGTCATCGGGTATTTATTCATTGTTTATTATTACTTTTTCAGTAAATATTGTCCAAATATAGGAATAAGATAATTAAAAAAGGCCCAATAAATTTATTTTTGTACTTATACGAAATGGAAAATAGTTTAATTTGAAAAAGGATTTTATTTTATTATATGTAGACTTTTGTAACAAGTCTTAAAAAAAGAGAAATTATGATTTCATCTATGAGATTTGATTTAATTAATGAATTAATCTCTATTTTTTAGAAATTAATTAAATAACCTTTTAATTTTAATTTTGTCAATATTATCAATTATTCTGTCTATTATTTTAAAAGCCCATTACAAAATTTAAAAAATAATAATAATTTTTTAGTACTCAAAATATTTTCCTCTTTATTAAATTTAAAAAATGATAATAATTTTTTAATATTCAAAATACACTCCTCTTCACTCTCTGTTCACTATCTTTCTGCAAAATAGCAAACAAAGTACATTTACACCAATCTCACCACTAAAAAAGGCAGTTCCAGTCTTTTATTTCGTGTTCTATTTTTTATTTTTTATTTATTTTTATGAGACAAAAAATGAAATAAATAATGTAACAGATAATCTGAACTGTCAAAAAAGTCCATCAATGCCAGAAGCTTTGACCAACAAGTTGTTCAGACCTCTACGCGATCACTAACATTCATTACTCAACCACAAATCGCGCTTTGCCATCACACATCAGTCCAAGTTCTTCTCGATCTCTCACCGATCGCTACTGCAAAGCATAAAGCATCAAGAGCTACGAGAGTGTTTAGTAAAAATTTTTAATGTAACTGTTAGTTTTATGATTTTGAACACTTTCATCATAATATTTAATTATTGATAATTATTAAATAATAAAATAATTATTATTTATAAAAATTAAATGATTGATATTTGTAAAAATTACAAATTAGAATTTTTTTTAAAAAAATTTATACTTTTTTAATTAAAAAATTAAATTATTCTCTAAAAATAATATTTAAATAAAAAATAATTATTATTATCTATCATTAATAATTATTGAGCATAATAATAACTAACAGTTAATAATAATTTTATTAAATATCTATAATAATTAACTATTAAATAACAGTCACCTGCTATCAGCTATCAACAATTATTATTAGGTGATACGAACAATTAAATCAAACGGAGTCTAAATCGGACTTCTTTTAGCCTTTCGTGTGGCTCTTTTTCGTTGTCGATTGTTGCTTCCTCTGTTGCTGCAAGTTTTGGTCTTTTTCTTCCAAGTAATTTCTTGATTTGTTCTCTCTTTGATATTAGCATTGGATTCTTGAATTTTTGCATCTTTTCTTTGTTATGGGCTTAGTTTAATTGTTTCTGATTGTGAAATTTTCCTTCTTTCTCAAATTCTACTTTTCAAATTCGGAAAATTTCCCTTTTCTTTTCTTTGATAAAAAGAGGTAGAAATAGAAAAATTTAAATAAAAATAAGAAATACCTTTATATAAGTATTTAATGGCAAAAAAAATAACAGATTTAATTTGTTCAAAGTCAAAATTGATAGACTATTTAATTAATTTTTAAAAAAAATATATATTTTTGAATTAGATCAAATTTTCTAGATAAAATGATAATTTATCTGAAAAATGACAATACAAAATATTACATTTAAAAACATAATAAAAATTTGTAGCAAGCATATTGTCTAATTGAAATATAATAAACTATTCATGAATGCTACATACAAATCTAAAGTTTTAAATTAAGTTATTTTTTTTATTTGATTTCAGAGTCTTATCTCAAAACTTGTTTAGGATGATGAAGACTTTACCACCTCATAAATTCAAGTTATCATATTGTATTTTTTGAAAGAAAAAAAACTAATTAATTAACAACTGGCGAGAACCATATATGCATGTATAGAGTCTATACCTCAAAATTAAAGAATATGACGTCCAGTTTTGTATTATTGTTGAAAAAACTTGTTTTGGAATAAAACTAAGAAAGAGATGATTTTGAATAAAGTTTCAAATATGAGCTTTGTGCAAAATCAGCTTTAAGCACGTAAAAACCCAAAAGATAAGTAATTATTGTCTATTGTCTATGAAATTTTTTTTAATGCCAAACTAGGCCCAGAAACATCAAGAACATGCAAAAGCCACAAGATATGCAAGACAGCCATGGAGAGGATACATTTTTGACCTTTTGTAGGATTAATTATATTATATGCACATGTTAGCAGTAGGTTTATGTTTGGATTAGACTAATAATTAACAATAATGATTATTGATTTAGATCAATACTAGGGACACAGCTAGAGCTTCGAGCAAGCTTTGATAAGGATAAATTCTTGAAGTTTCTCTTCTCACAGCTTCTTTTAACTATATCTCTCGTTGCAAAAGTTAATGATAGTTTAGGATTGAGTCTTGTGGTGTTGAATTTTTCACAAAAATCTTTATGAGTGCTCAAAGCTTCTTGCATGGCCATTTTATTTGGACTTTTCTTTAATATTTCTTTAACAGCTTCAGAGCAAAGTCCACAAACCCAATTATCAGAATAGGAGCTTTTAATTTTGGAGATGTAATCTTGAGTGCTATCCTCTTTTAATCCACAGCATTCACATTCTGCTTGCCCCACTTCAATAATTTTAGAATTATTGGCTTCCAATTCCAAACTTTCATATCTTTCAATTTCATAGGATACATCAGATACAGCCTTTCGAAGCCTTTGCCCACTCTGCATGGATAGATAAATAGGGAGAGACCATTTAGCTCAAAAATTGAAAGAAATGGATGCAATAGTAATGAGTTTTACTTCAAAACTAACTACTAATCATCTTCAAGATTGTGGAGTTATATTATGTTCAAAACTCGTCAGATACTAAATTAAAAATTATAATAAGATACTAATACCATGAAAATGTATTTAATTTCACCCTCGACTGGGGAATTGAAAGATTATAAGTTTAAACTCCAATTCAAATCTAATTAACAAAATGAGAAAAGAAAAAGAGTACTTATTTTGGTTTGAAATGTACATATATGAACTTTGGTTGAGCTTAAAATACCATATATATACTCATAGAAGGATAGGGTTGTAGTTTGATAGGGATAAAATTAATATATGTATATATACATATACAATTTTGGGCCTTTCTCTATTCATGTTGAGTAGGCACTTTACAGGCTAAGGCTAATATATCTTTACAGATAAGAGTTGCTTTTAAATTTTTAATTGCCATTAATATTTAATGAGCAAATGGCACAACTAGCTAGCGAGGTCTTTGCACAACAATTTGCTACCAGAGAGGGAGTTGATCGATGTAGATGGTAACAGAGGTGATCATGCACGTGTATGCATTGTTATTTTTTTAAAAAAAATTATTACTGTTCTGTTATCATGGATAAATTTTTGTATACTATTTTTGGTATTATATAAAAATTGCACGTCTCAAGATTTCAAATTAGAAATTTAAAGACCAATGGTTGTTAGCCCAATACCCCATCTGAGTGTGGGAAATGTTTAGATTTAGTTCAGTTGATATTGAGTTGTTAATTTTTTTCTAATAATTACTACAATTCGAATTCAAATTAGATGGCATCAATAACCTTGTTTAAAAATGAACGAGTTTCTTACTGTTTGAATTGATGAGTGTAATATATATGAATTTTATATAATATTTTTTGAAAAAAAAAAAGCAGAAATTTAAAGCAAATAAAAAATTCTTTTAGAAATTCTCTTTTAAAATTAGAGAAAATACTTGCCCACCTACACTGAATGTATTACACCTATTTAATGAAATAATAATATATAAAGTAAAAAAAATGGTATTAATATTTTTTTATTAAATAAAAAAATATATATATATATATTAATTAAAATATGAATATTTCATAACAAGTGTATATATATATATATTAAGATTTGATTGATTTTCTAACTCAATCAAATGCAATTTGAAAAATTCGTTTCATATGCATTTTAAATGTTTATATTTAATGAATATGATAATAATACGAGTAAATATGAAACATAATAATAATTTTAAGAAATAAAATTTTAAAATAATATTCACATATTAATTAAATAAATAAGATGAGTTTATATATATAATATAAACATAATATATAAAGTTTGAACGTGACTTAATGTAGGTAGTATTTTTAAACAACTTGTTCATGAATTGAATCCTAAATAGAACAGTCTTACGTGATGTGCAGGACAGTGTCATGTGCCAATAAAGGTATGGAATTTTTAACCCATTTGGCCCCTCCAGAGGATTCACGAGTTTCACCAATTCTGCATTTTGATTTTGATTCGTGAATTGATTTTGATTCAGCCGTTTATTTTTTTTTTAAGTGATATATTTATTAATATATATCCATTCTTAGTATTATTAATGAATGGATATAATAAGGAATGATCATAGATCAGGTAAGAGTCAAGTTTAAAAATATTCATACTGTTCTTATTTTTATTTTTATCACAAATAGCATTAATAGTTAACAGTTAGTATTAGAGATAACGGATAAAATTGTTTCGAAACACCATCCTATTATTTTAATGGGTGACACATCTAGAAGAAGAGGAGGAACTTAAATTCAAGACCTCTTTTAAGAAACTTAAACTCTTTATCATCTGCGATAAACCCTTAGAGCCATATCAATCTTATATTGGGGTGGAACGGACCTGAATACTCATTTATTTTTGAATATTAATATATTAAAAAAGACAAAATAGAAAGAGATGTGAGTGCATGAAAATCATGGGAAGAAAAAATTATTAATACATAGAGGATGGTCATATATATATGGTGCATGGTTTGCCACTCAGAAAATTGTAAAATTTTAAATTTTAAGATGTTTCAAGTTCAAATGCCATTCACAATGGAATTAGATTTATGTCAGTGAATTATATAACATGTATGTTGCAATCATCCAGTATTTATCTCATAATATAATTATAATTTCAATCCCCTCCCACCTAATCTCAATAAAAAAAGAGCTATTTCTCTTTTTATGATTTATTTTAGACAAAAAAAAAAAAAAAAATCAGCTGCCTTCTTCCTTCTTCACCTCCCTTTTAAAAATTTCTACTTTCCCTCTCTATATTTTTTATCTATAGTTAAGGTTTGAATCAGAAAGAAGATGGAAGAACTCTTAAATTTTCCATTGATTTAATAATTTTTTTTTTAAACACAGGTATTTTCATTTTCGTCTTACTGTACGATTAAATCTTGTTTTAAAATTTATGGTTGTTTCTCTCAATATGTATATTTTTCATTAATCAATTCTGAAATCTCAATATGAGATATTATTGATTTTATAGTTTGTCTTCAAAACATAATAATAATATTAATAACAATGTACTTTTGCTAAAACAATCATTCTAAGCTTTTAAATCAATTTAATGCAATATAAAGATCAAATATATTAACTATACTTTTATTTTATAATTTATTTGGATACTTTAAAGCTTTGTATGGTTGGTCCAAATAATAAAATTGAAATGAAAATAAAATATTTATTTTAAATTTATATTGTTTAGAATAATAAGAATTGAAATAAAAAAATTTAAAATAAAATTAAAATATTTCACGGTTTTTATTATTAAAGGGTGGCGTAAAAATAAGAGAAAATGAAAAAATAAAATAAAAGAGAAAATGAAAAAAATATAATAAAAATTTTAAGCACTTAGTGAAAAATCACATGACAAAATAAAAGAAGCTATCTATAGTTAATCTTAAATATTTTTCAATTCATTTCAGTTTTGGGTCTGTACTTTATTGGGATGGAATTTATTTTTTTTATAGATTTTTACATATATTTTATAAAAAAATTTGTCATATGTTGAACATTTGTTACTTGAATTAAATTTTATTGAAAATTTATTCCTGATTTTAGATTTTATTGAAAAATCATTCTTAATTATATGTTCATATTTTTATTCACATTCCATATCTTACTAACCAAACAGAACCCACAAATTGAAATATTATACTCATAATTTCATTTTCATTAAAATATTTTCATTTTTCATTCCCACATAGTCATTTTTTATTTTAATGTAAAAGAATTAATATGATTTTAAATCCAAAAACTCAACCTTTTCAAATGATTGTTTAACAAAATGGCCCCTTGTAGGTAATTTTATTGTTTTTCCCAAAATAGGCAAACTAGGCAAGATAAAGGGTTCAGATCAGTTGAGGTTGCATATAAAGAAGAAAATATTAGGCCTGATACAAACATTTGGAACTCGATCACAGGCAAACGACCTGTCGTTATGAGTATCTACTTGTAGTCTGTTTTTCTCTGCTTCACTCCAAAAGCTCTCGTCTGGATCCCTAAAAATTTTTACAAATATTTATTTAATGTGTTCAGGTTTGGGGCAGCAATTTGCGTTTGCAAATCAAGTATGTATCTTGATTGAATTAATCAATAATGTTAACCGCACTTTTTAAAAAAAAAAAAAAAAAACAGAAATGAATATCTTTTATTACTATAGAAGATGAATGAGAAGCATTTTGGTTACCGACACATAGTTTAATCATGATTTTTCTTGAATTCAAGTTCGAAATCTACCATATATTAGTTAAAGAGAGGAATGAAGATACATATGAGCGGTGAATTAACACTATTTTTTGTGTAATCCAAATTAATTGCATTATATATATGTATATCATTTCCTAAATTCACACTTTTTATATTATATTGATATATATATATATATATAGTTGCTATTAATTATTTCTTCATTTCATATATATATATATATATATATATATATATATATATATATATATATATGACAACTAGACACAAGAGTTGTAATTTTTATGAGACTAAATTCAACACTCTCCAAACACATATTACACTTTTGGTGAGACTTAACCCAACACCCTTAAAACGGGTTAGTTTCATTCATTATCTTTTAATTTATGGCTCGCATACATTATAATATTTAAACTTCATTTTGTTACATAAAAATCATCTAATTTTATATACTCGTAACTTTAAAATACTTCCATTTATTTTTTTTATCAAAAAATCAACAAACGTTATACATGGCATTATAAGTTAATATTTTTTATTTATTTTTGCCACATCAGTACCATGTCACAGCCACTAATACCTTCTTTTTTTTTTTTTTTAATTTTCAAGTGTTGACATTTAAAGTAAAAAAGTGATTTTCATCCATAGTCGTCACTACCTTATTTTATCATCCCAAGATAAACAAGAAATTATTACAAACTCTAAGAAAATAAAAACAATTAAAAAGAAAAGTTAATTAATTTAACTAATTACATAAAATGAAAAAGAAAATAAATTCAACAAACAGATAAAATAAAAAATTGAAATTGAAAGTTAGTTAATTTAATTAATTAAATTAAATAAACAAGAAAGAGAAATAGAACAAATAAATAAAAAAAAAATTGAAATGAGAAGTTTTTTTTCTTTCTCAAAAGCAATTAAATCGTTAATACACAACCTAACATTTAGAATGTTAAGACAAATTTATTTAAAATGATACTATTACATCATATGAATATCTAACCACAGATCTCTTGATGAAACAATTCCTGATTGAAAGCATATGAAGATATTTGTCTTGATCGACAACCATAGTGTTTTCGAGCTTGATATGAAGGTAATAATCTATAGAGTAGAGTGTTTCTCTTCAAATACCTAACAAAAACTCGACTATCCATTCAGTTTCGGTCACAGATCTCCGATGCAAACTTTTTCCATGGACTTCTTCGCAGTCCTCTATAATGCTTCTTCTCTTCTTTATATACCGACTTCGATTTAGGTGGTGGAGATCGCTTTACCGAACCCAAAATCAGAGATTATGAAGATATTAATTCAACAAGTTGGATTTTTGCTTAGAAATTACAGATTTTTTTACTAGAACGAAACGGGTCAAAAATAGAAAAATTGGGTTCAGACTTAGATAAAAGATTCATCATGATTTTCAAGTTTCAGTTACAGATTGAAATTATTTTTTATAGAGAAAAACTTTCATTTTTAAAGCAATTGAAATTGGAAATTTCAGATTTTAAGAATTGGTCACAAAATTAGAAGGAGAGTGTGAATGGTTAAGGAGAGAGAGAGAGTAATGGTGAAGTGAAGGAGAAGATGGCTGACGGTGATGGTGGTAGAGAAGAAGCATTAAGAAGCATTCATGAGTTGGTCAACGACGAGAGAGTTAATGGAGAGAGAGAGAGAGTTAATGGAGAAAGAAAGAATTGTACATGATCATAATTGTACTTTCCTTTGGAAGTATAAGAGTGATAGTATAATTATTGTCACATGTATGATGTAGGTGTGTGATGTAAAAAAAAGAAAATAAAAAAATGATGAGTTATAAAACCATATAAGTATTTTGTTAATTTTTAGAATAAGTAGACGAAAGTATTTTAAAGTTATTAACATATCAAGTTTGATAATTTTTATGTTACAAAATGAAATTTAAGTATCATAATAAGTACGAGTCATAAGTTGAAGTACAAGAGTGGTAGTACAATTATTATCATATGTATGATGTAAAAAAAGAAAATAAAAAAATGATGAGTTATAAAACCACATAAGCATTCTGTTAATTTTTAAAATAAGTAGACGAAAGTATTTTAAAGTTATTAACATATAAAGTTTGATGATTTTTATATTACAAAATGAAATTTAAGTATCATAATAAGCGTGAGCTATAAGTTGAACTTTATATGATGAGTTATAAAATCACATAAGCATTTTATTAGTTTTTAAAATAAGTAGACGGAAGTATTTTAAAATTATTAACATATAAAGTTTAATGATTTTTATATTACAAAATGAAATTTAAGTATCATAATAAGCGCGAGCTATAAGTTGAAGGATTATGAGTCAAACTAAACCCCCTCCAAACATAGCTTATAACTTTCATCATATTGTGTTCTCCCAAAAGCAACTCTTTTCAATATATATATATATATATATATAGATCATTAGCATGTGTATTTACATAAAAGGAAAAATACTCTAGTGTTGTAAGTACTTGGTATAGTAAATTAATAAACCATTTCATGCAACAAATAATAATAAATCACATAAACATAAACATCAACTGAAATTAATTAAGCTAATTTATTACAAAATATAAGCAATTGTTGCAAAGCAAATAATTAATAATAATTGCACATATCATCATGTAAACATCAACAAAAGATTTCGACTAATATATATTAATTAATTAGCCACTCTTCTGTCACTTAATTATCTCCTTTGTTAATGCAGGAATACAACTAGAACTCCTAGCAATGCCTCCCTTCCTTTGATTACTATTGCCTCTATCTCTAGGGCTAATGGACTTGGCTCTAATACTAGTACTTGAACTCTTCTTTAAAATCTCTCTCATGGCTTCAGCTTGATATAATATAGGATTTACCCTGAAAAATCTATTGAACTTTACACAAGCACTCATATGTTCATTTAAGGCTTCTTCTTTTTTACCTCCATTTTTCTCCATTTCTTGTTGGACAGCTTCCGCACATAATCCACAAATAAATTTCTCTGAGAACTTGTCACGAACCCGTTTTATATACTCAGAAGTGCACTCCTCCGACATGCCACAACACTCGCACTTTGCATCCTCTATCTCCGATATAGGAGGAAGATCTAACTTTGACTCAGTAGTACTAACGGGAAGTAATTCTTTACTCATTTCGAAAGAAATATCAGAAATTGTTCTTTGAAGACCCTCCATTGAAAGTCTACTAGGCTTTTGCACATTAGTGTTGTCTCTTTTAGAGTAGCAGCCAACAAGGGTTTCTCCATTGGGTGCCATGAAGAGGAATCAAAGAGAAAAGGAAAATCAGTGAGTAATTTTGAGAGAGTTTAGGAATTTGAATAATGTTTCTTGATGGAAGAAAGCATCAATGAGTGTTTCAATTTATATTATTCTTTGTAGAGATACATACACTTTAGGAACTACTGTTCAGCAACCACAAAAGAAAGAGATTCTTGAAACACCTCGACTTTTCATGCAAATTATTATTGTCATTGTTAATTATGTGGAAGATTAATTATACAACATCCTTTTTCTTATCTTTTTTCTTTATATATATTTCAGCCTGTGAACTTATTAATTATTGTTATCAATTAAATACCAAACTTTCCTTAATTAATTAATATTTAATTCAATATATATATATATATATATATGCAATTATAGATTTAGTATAGTTTAAATAATATAGCCCACAAACATGAGAAATTCTTAATTGTAAATCTAGTTCATTACGATATAATTATGAACTAATCAATAATCGTTTAATACATTAATTTATTAATTATAATACAAACTCATGATTTATGATTTAAGTAGCTAATTATTATATTAACTTTAAAAATACTTATTATTTAACAATATCAAATTACTGTTGATAGTTTATAATTTAATATAATGTGGATTAGATTCATCTAATAATTTTTTTAGAAAACGTATCAACATTTTTTAGATAAAATTAAATATTTATTAATTTGTAAAATAAATAAAATTATAAAATTTTACAATATCATAATTTTTCAAAAATAATATAAAAATAAATTAGAAATATAAATAAAGATAACATTAAAGATTAATTGTACTTTTGCTTAAATAACATTAAAGATTAATTTAAAGATTTTCATTGTCACGGAAAACCATATGAGAGATATCCTTAGCGAGATCATATAGAAAGTAGGCTAAAAAGGTATAAAGAGTTCACAGAAGTCTTGAGAGAACAAGCAAAAAGTTGTTTTCTTGCTATCTTCTTCATAGCGGGGGAAAATTAAAGGGCTTTGTTTCTGTGGAGACTGTTTAAAGGGAAAAATAATCTTATTTATTATTTTATTTTATTTTTTTAAAGAGAATCTATTAATTGGTTTTTGGATGAAAAAATAATTACGGATTTAATATTAATTTTTTTCTTCATTTTATTCCTTTTTCGTGAAGAACAATATTTTTTATCACCCATTAGACGAATAAGATATATAATAAGAAATTACAATTTTAAGGCGGATTACATAAGGATACTAGTAAAAAAATAAATAGTATGAAATATACTTATAATTTGTTTGGATGACAAGAATTAAAATCGAGTCAAATTTTTTATTTAAATAATTAAAATTAAATAAATTTATATTTGATTCAAATATTTAATAAAATCTAGCATCTAAAACATCAAATATTTGAAATATTTTTTTTACCTAATTTTTTTAAATTTATTATATTCACCTTTAACTTAATTTTTTTTTTAATTTAAAATCTAAAATTTCAAATTTTTCGCACTATCCAAATAAGAGTTTATAAATTTACATGTTACAAATCATAAATTTAAATCAAAATTTTAAATTCAAATTCATACATCTAAATAAAAATATGTAATTATTTAAAATAATTAAATATCTGAAATTTATTATCATTATTATTTTTTAAGGATTTATACTTAAATTTAAATTTATAATAATTTTAAATAATATTATACCCAAACCAAATCTAAGATGAAAATTAATTTTAAATAAGACCTCTAAAGTTATTGGCAAAGGTTGGTGATCAAATTTACCCATGCCACCATGAAACCTAATGCGCCTAGAGTCCTAATAGACAACAACACGATCATGTTACCAAAAATCCAAATATCATTGGAATAAGCAACAAGTTATAATAAATATATTTTGAGTATTTGGAAAATTTTTTTTGATAAAGCTGTTAATTTTTTATTTTATTTTCAATAGCGGTATCAAATTTCTTTGATTAATGATAATTGTTAGTTATTAATAGTCAAATAGTTATTATTTATAATTTGACAAAGTGATTGTTTGATAATTTTTTGATGTAACTGTTAGCTTTTTGGTTCTTAATAACTGCATCATATTTGTTTGATTACTGACAACTATTAACTGTTAGATAGTTATTAGGTGGTCAAAAAACTATTATTTACAAAAACTCTAATTTAGAGTTTTATTATAAAAAATTATACTTATTTAAATAAAAAAACTAAATTATTCTTTAAAATTAATATTTAAATAAAAAAATAAATATTAATATTTATTTTTAATGATCATTAAACATATTAATAATTAATAATAATTTTACTAAATACTTTCAACAACAATTAGTTATTAAGTAATAATCATTAACTATCAGCTATCAACCGCTAAGCTATCAACTACTAGTTGACAGTTATCAGTAATAGATGCTACTAACAGTTAAACCAAATGGGCCAGAATTTTTTATTGTAATTGTTAGCTTTTTAGTTATTTGTAACTGTATTAAATTCGTTTGATTAATAATAATTGTTATTTGTTAGACAGTCAAATAATTATTATTTACAAAAACTTCAATTTAGAGTTTTTTGAAAAAGAAAAAAAAACTTATACTTATTAAAATTAAAAGAATAAATTATCTTTTTAAATATAATATTTAAATAAAAAAATAAATATTACTCTCTCCATTTTACAATAAATGTCATAATTACAAAATATAAGATTATTAAGAAAAAAATTTGACCTATTTTAACCTTTCTAATTCATTAATTACATTAATCTCCCTTCACTTTCCTAATTTTCTCACATTTTATATCTTTTAATTAATTTTTATATTTTTCAATATATTTTTAACGAGGACATTATTATCAAATTAAGATAAAATATAGTTTAAATTAAGAAATAAAATAATTAAATTGGTACATTCCTAAAAAGAAATTAAAATATTTATTTTGAAACTGAGAGGGTAATATTTATTTTTAATAGTCATTACATGTATTAAAAGACAACTAATAATAATTTTACCAAATACTTATAACAATCAATTATCAACTTATAATAACAATTATTAACAATAATTAATAATTAATAGTGATTACCCACAATTAATGGATTAATTTTTTAACTTTAAGTTAAATACTGAGCTAACAACCTGATTTTTAAGTGTCCTATTTCATAATATAATAAAATAAAAAAATTTAAAATTTAAGATTTTATATGTAAGAAAAAATTAATTAAGAAATTATTTAGATAAACTATTAGATTCATAACAAATTAGTTATTTATAATATATAAAATAAATTTTGATATGTATATTTTTTCATTAAAAAAAATATAAAAACTTAATTTTAAATGGACAATTTTTTCTTAATTATACTCACTAATAGGCTATTGGTTGTGTATGTAAAGGGTAAGCCTATGCAATAAACAAGTACTTTCCCTTAATGAGAAGATGTTCATACAAATAGTGGGCTTAAGCCCAAGCATAGCCTAGGTTGTTATTTTGGGTTTAGGATTTTGTTATTGGATAGGTTTGGGTGTCCAAAAATACTTGGGCCAGGCTTCTTAAGATGTTAGACTTCATGTTTGCACATTATATAACTGAGGTTTTTATTTCTTGTCCAAATGGTAAACAAACAATAATTAATGAATTTAAATTTTAAAATTGACTAATTAATTATTTAGAACTATCAAAATTTATTTAATTAGAATTTATATGATCTAATAAATTTTAAATGTTTAGTTAAGAGATTTTTCTTTTGAGAGGCAGTATAAAATTTTTTAAAATGTATGGGCAAAAGTTCTTAGTTGTTTAAAATTTTTAATAATGGATATATATTAAGCTTTTTTTTTTTTAATTTAAAAAAAAAAAATTGGGAGAGACTGTCACCCTGCCTTTCAGACATCTATCACTGATTGTAGAGCATGTTTGAAAATTGAAAATAAAA
Organism: Aleurites moluccanus; assembly: GCA_948193065.1. Lineage (NCBI taxonomy): Eukaryota > Viridiplantae > Streptophyta > Magnoliopsida > Malpighiales > Euphorbiaceae > Aleurites > Aleurites moluccanus. The sequence goes on from CANXYC012316399.1 coordinate 92,524, forward strand.
TTCAATTCTTGAGATGAAATTTTATATTTTTATTTTAATTCACAAATAATATAATTTGTTTTCTATCTTTTTACATTTTTAATAATTTTAATTTCTATTTATATGATATATATTTTTAAATATTATTAAATTTAAGTAATAAATTTCATTTCATTATTTTAAAAATAAATATTTAAATTTTGAAATCATAATTTCAATTGATTTATGATTTTAAAATGTACCAAACAAGATGAAATTATTTTTGTCTAAATAATTTATATATGCACAAACAATATAATAATTTTAAAAAAATGAAATGGGTAAAATGCCTTTCCATATGAGGAAGAGACAGACAACTGCAATCATGTGATTTTTCTGTCTGCTCTTTTCATGCAGCACATGTGGAATACTTGATCCACAGGCTGCCCATAAATCATTTCATTTCAGTTCAAATTATTTGAAAAATTAAACAAAATATGAATGATTTTTTTTTTCTATCAACCAAGTATATTTTAATTTAATAAAAATCTGTTTGATATTATTGTTTACACTGTAATTAAAAAAATAATTCATAACTTGAATTTTTTTTAATAAAATTAACATAGTATTTATTTAAAATAATTATTTCACGAATTAATCGCAAAAAATCTAGAAGAATACTTATGTGATGATGCAAAGATTGTTTACAAAATATATATAAAAATTTATATTTTATTTTAAAATTAATTATTATTTAATTTTTAAGAATTGATAAAATTAATAAAATAATTTTTTTACTTTAAAAAAACTCATTATTTAATTCATATATATATATTTAAAAAAAAAAGAGTCATTTTCAAAAAGAGTTTAAAATAATCATTTGATAAAAGGATAATAAAATATTAAAATTAATAAGAATATTTAAGTTTTTAAAATTCATTAGTTTAAAATTATAGAATTCATTTAAAAATAGAAACTATTTTGATAATATTTAATTTATTATTTTTAATTTTATAAATTTAATTATTTAGAATTTTAAATAAATTTAAATTTAAAATAAATATAAAATTATAGATTTCTAAATGAATTTTATAAAATTTTATAGAATTTAATTATACCAAATAAGGGGTTAGAGAAGTTTGGATATTTTTTTGGGTGGTTGAAATTGAAAATTGAAATGTAAAAGAGGAGTATTTTAATTTTTTTTGTATGAATTTTAATAAAAAAATGGATGGATAACAATTTTTTTATGTTGGTATATAAATATATGAATTAAATAGTTATTTTTTTTTAAAACGGATGGACTACTTATTAAATTTAAGAGACTAAATAGTAATTAATATTTTATTTTATTTATAAATAATTTTTAATTTAATAATATTAAAATTATTGTTGATAAGCATTAAATAATTTGGTAGAAATCCTGTTTCATATCATATCTTAATTATGTGACGAACATAATTGCATTTATATCCCAATTTCCTTATTATTCTTCAACGCTTTCTTTTTTCAATTGAATGAAATAATTAATCATTTTGAGAGATATTCCATGTATTTGTTATGTGATGATAAAAAGATTGCTCAGAAAATGTAAAACAACAAAATACATTGACACAATTCAGTGTTCTATTTATACGAGAATGTAATAATATTAAAATTACTTTTGACATATATAAAAATATATCATTTTGATCATTATAATTAAATTTAATTTTAAAACAGAAATGCTATAATTTTTTTTTTCTTGAACATTAGGTATTTAATTAATGTCGATTATTTTGAATTCGAGTTAAAAAATTCATTTTAGATGTATGAACATTCTTTAAATACTGGTTGCTGCAACGTACATATCCTGGAAAGCTTAATCAAAGCATTTATAAATTTAACTATACTTTGACATATTTTACTCTCCCACACACAACCTTTAACATACTTACGTTGAAGTCTCAATATACATTTCTTCCTCACTGCATATATCATCTTTACAACTGGTATAAATCTCAACTTATTCCAAACCCAGCTATTGAAGTTTTCAGTTATCTTTGCTTCTTCCTAAATGGCATGTCTTTCTATCGCCAAATTGCATCCCAGCCACATGCACCCTATAATAGTTGACTGAAAATCATCAAGTCCTAAACCATCTATCACTGCATCATGTTCCAGCACATGATCATATACTTTCTCCATAACAGGGAGCCTTTCACCAATCCTCCCTGCATTATATCTATTTCCCAAACTGACTGAATCTTGTTGTCTTGGATGCACATCGTGAGTTATACACAACAGTTCTTCAATTGCACTATGCACCATAGGAGGTTGTTTCTCATAGATCCTCAAATGCACTTCTTCAACATTTTATCATTTCAAACATGAACATAATATCATCATCATTCTCAACTGTTATGTTCACACCACATACCAAATTTACAAAATTTGTATTAATTGGAAAAAAAAAAAAAAACTGTAGACATTAGTTACTAACTCAGTGTAATTGTATTTGTCCGTATTTTATAAAATGAAAGTAAGTTTAAAATTCCAAACATAACTCATCTGCAACAGTGATGCTAAATACTATACCAATTCAATTATAAGATGTTAGTATGTAAGTATGAAGTCCACAATAGTACCAAAAGCCTATGAAATATATATATTAAAACCCAGAGTATCTTAACTTCCACTCGGACATTTCTAGAAACACCTTATGGGTCAATATAAAACAATGTTTTTAAAATCGAACCGGTTAAATAACCGGTGAAGTCAGAGAATCAGAAAATTAGATATTCAATTGGAATAGAACGGAAAAAACTGATATACATATATATGTATATATAATTTAACATTTATTATATATATATGATGAAAATAAATATAGTTTGACATTTATTATTTTTGAAAAAAAATTAAAAAAATATAATTTTTTTTTAAAATTTTTTATCTACTCGAACTGGAAAAACCGGCCCGATTTAACTAGTTCACTGATTTTTTAATCAATTTTTGAAAAATGAGTTTTTGAAGCTGACCAAACCAATCCATAATTCGATTTCTAATTTTTTTTTATTCGATCAGTTAATCCGATCCGATTTTAACAACCATCATATAAAGCCTAAAACAAAATGTAATATTATAACTCAACCATCAGTTCATTTATCATTTAAATTTAAAAGCAAAATTATCACACAATTCTACTATCAAAACCATAATAAAAATAAAATAAAAAAGGGGAATTTGATTTCAAGTATATATATATATATATATATATATAATGAAAATGAAGTTCATCAAATTTTCATCCAAAATTATAAACCCATTCATTCAAATATTTAAATCATGTAAACACTCCCAATTTAAAACTCTAATTATGAACAAATTCAAAACTATTCGCTTTATCTCATAATGTGCTAATTTTACGTCAATATTACACTTGTTCACAAAGAATAAGCATAAAATTATAAAAAATTTAACAAATAAATCCAATGAAAAACACAATAATGGATAAAAGTTAACTGATATTTACCTGATGAATATGCCTCAGAATTTTACTTCAACAATAATGGCGGTGAAAAAAAAATCCTAATATTGTACTTTTAGTTTCACAACAAGAAGAAGAGAAGTTTGTGAAATGACGTTCTTTTATTTTTCTCTTACTTTTGATATATAAACCATTTCGTTTTTTGGTCATTTCATTTACATTTAACTGTAAAATCTAAAACAAAATTAGATTGAAGGACTACATCCACTTACGTAATGAAAATATAAGAACCTATAAGTTAGTTTCAAAATACAAAATGTATTTATTAATTTAAATAAATTTTAAGGATCAAATAATAAATTTTTTTTTTTAATTTTAGGGATAAGGTACAATATTATTTATGATATTTAGCCCTAAGAGTACTTTAGTCTTATTCTTTTTCGAAATTCAATATAAACTCTGACATTAATAAAAGCTGTAGCTTGGCCCAAATTTAAACTGGTGTTCTGTCTAAGTAATATAGTACACTGAAAATGGCTCCACTCACTATCTTTTCACTGATATCAGCTAATTAAAAACAATAAAAAATAAATAAAAGTACAAAAAATGAAAAAAAAAATAAAATTTCCCTTTCAGCGTAAACAATTTCTCTTCTCTCTCTCTCTCTCTCTCTCTTTCTCTCCATCATTCACATCTTCTTCTCCTTCTCTTCGAAATTCAACCGCTCTCAACCTCTCAATGAACCCTCATAAATTTGCTGTAAAATTTATCTGTTAGTTGCGATTACTTAAATCTCTCTCAACGAACCCTAATTAATTCTCTGTCAATTTTCTTTGTGCAACAAATTCACCTGTCAATTTCTCAGTGTGGGTACTGTATTCTCTGTTGCCATCACAAAAGTAAACTGGCAACTTTCTTCTCTCACAATCGTAAGAGCTATACCTCTTAAATAGAGTTATTTGTCATCGTCGTTACTATTTGG